>RJWM01043713.1:0-13655 GCA_004363535.1 Dasyprocta punctata | reverse complement strand
AAAAAAAAAAAAAAAAAAAGGACAGGAAGGAAGAAGGGGGAGGGAAAGTTTTTTAAACAGGCAATCCTTTTTGTTAAGTGGAGGCAAGTTATGATCTGAATCAATAGACTTGATGTTTTCATCTTGAAAGGTTAACTGTATTTTTGACACTTTCCTATCTCCCAAGTAACTTGGCTTTTACGAAAACAGAAAAAAAAAATTCTCTGGGCAAGAAGCCTGAGATGCACTTAATTTAAGGCTGATGTTTAGGACTGGTCACTGACCTTGAAATTCCATTAGTGCTAATGAAGGACGGTGCCGCCTGCCTCCAGCCTGGAGTCCCATAAGTGACGTACGAGGCACCGAGAGGGCCCTGTCTTCTGTCTCCACACTGAGCTGGGAACCTGGGTCTGCCTTTGCTGGGCCCTGAGTCCTCATCTGCAGCTCCATCAGGCAGGACAGAGAGCTCACCTCTCTCTGGTCTCTCCAGAGAAGAAGGAAAGCCCCATTAGGGCGGGAGACCACTCTTAGCTTTGCATCAATCTCCCTTCCCAGCGCGATGAACTTCATAGGCAGAATATGGAGCTCAAATTTTCAATCTGGAAGCAGCCTTTAAAAAATCACTTAAACCTACCCATCACTTAGATTTAACAGTTATGACTATTTTGCTGTGGGGGAAATGGCTGTCTTACAGGCATATTTAAAATAATCGACACTGTGACACTTTACTCCTAAGCATTTCAGTACACCTTCTAAAAAATAAAAATGGGTTCTTACAAAGTCACACCTAACAAAATGAATAATTCCTGAATATCATCTAATATCCAGTCCCTATTACAAGTCCCCTGATTGTCCTAAAGTTGATTTTCAACAATTGATTTTTTTCAAACTCTAATTTAAACATGGTTCACGCATAGCATTTAATAGATACACCACTTTTAGCTTGGAACTGTACCGTTCGGTGTGGTAGTGTCTGGCCACCTGTGGCTAAGGAGCAGTTGAAATGTGGCTTGTCCAAGTTAAGACACGCTGTCAGTGTAAAAGATATGCTGGATTTTAAAACCAATACCAGAAAGTGAAGGCTTTGAATGTAGGTTGAAATTATTACATTAATTTTAGGTCGAAATGGTAATATTTTGTATATGTTAGATGCATGAAATGCATTATTTCTTTTTACTCTTTTAATGTAGCTACTAGAAAATTTAAAATTACATATGTGATTTCTATTATATTTCCATTGAATCGTGCCTGTCTGAAGCATGGCCCTCCTCTCTTAAATCTAGAAGTTTCTTCCTCCCTCTTACCCCCAGTGCCATTGATTTGTTGAGAAAACCAAATCAGTTGCCTGTAGACTGCCCCTCTTCTGAATTTTTCCAGTGGCAGCTCCATGATATAGTTTGTTCTTCTTTCCCCCTTATTTCCATTAACTGGTTGTTTACATAAAGCTGCTTAGACACAGGCTTGATTTTGTTTTTACAAGAATACATAGTAAGTTCTATTGTGTGTTTAGAGGGAATCATATTAAATTGCACCTAATACTAATTGGTTCTGTTTTCACACCAAAATTGATCAGTCCTTCAATCATGAAGCAGCAGCTAGTAGAAGCTACATTTCCACCTACACTGTCAACAGTGGTGTATGGTTAATAATTTGGCACTCTAAGAACCAACTTTTAGTTTCAGCTTTAAGGTTCATTTGTGTCTGTTGTCTGTACCAGTTATTTAATTGGAGATTGTAGAATTATTTTCCTACCATTCTACTCACAGGTATTAGTTAGAGTTCATATGTAAGAGAAGCGCAGAAATCTGGGCTATTTGTTTACCCTGAAATATAGTTCCCACAGGAAGGACTGGATAAATACTTAATTATTTTCCCTTACCTATCAATTTTCATAATAACAAGTTGGTCTTAAAGCTGTCTCTTTTGACAGGTGAAGTTCATTTTGCTTTCTCTTTTGAGTATTACAAACTTGTATATTTCATATATATTAAATATCAAATAGAAATTTCTATATGTTTCCAGCATTTAAAAATCTAGAAAAGGAATTTTAAAATTATGTATAAAATCTACATTTCCGGATGCCCATGGAAAAGTGGGAGCTATTACAGAAGGGACCCACTGAGTGGAGTTTTGGCAGGTGCACTCCTGTTGGGGACCATCCTCACCCACCCGCTGCTTTATGGTGCCTGCCTTATCCCTGTGCGTATTCAAGTGCGGAGCCATGAGTACACAGATCTATGTCATAAATAAAGAAATGAGATACAGAAAGGAGAAGGCGCTGATGGAAGGGAGGGCAAAGTGAGTGGCAAAATGGGACTAGAGTCTGGGTTTCCTCTTTCGCAGGAGGTCCAGTCTTCCCATCCTCAGTTGCCAAGGGGATGTCTCCAGAAGGGCTCAGAAACAGCAGCAGCAGCAGCAGCAGCTAGCTGAAGGCGCTCCGTCAGTATACACTCTGCATTTTCCGACACAGATGAAAGCACAGTGCTGCTGTCACAGTGCTTTTTTCTGATAACTAAATCTTTTCCAAGTCCAAGAAGATTCTGCCCGCAACATTAGCTCTAGTTCCAGGCCCTTCTCTGGAACTGTGATCAACACAGACAATGTGAACTACTCCAAATAAAATTAGTGTGATCACCTTGGTGAGACCCCCTCGGGTAGTGGTGACAAACCTCTGGCCCCAGTGCCACAGCAGGCTGTTTGTTGTCATTGAAAGCTCTGAAATGTTCACCATCACTGCCCTAGGGTGATATTTATCAATAATTTAAGTATTTTTGACCCAAAAATTTTACTCGGAATTTTTCTAACAGATATGTTATATCCACAAAATATCCCAAGATATATGTACCTTGAAGTTCATTGTCCTCAGAAAATTTCAACAGGGTATGAGTTCGTAATTTATGACACACATTTAAACACATACATTTAAAACACAAACATTTAGAGCTACATGTGCAGATGTTGGAAGTTCTGTTGACGTTGGAAAATGTACAGTTACTTTGCAAAAAGAAAATATAGAGCAGTGTGTATATTCTTTGTACCTCTCTTAAATAACATATATATATGCCAATATATCTGTAATCATTTTTAAGAAACTATAACATAAATGTAATATTCTAGAAAATATTACAATCTTTAGAGAAAAGGATCAGAGGTTAGACTGAAGAGAGACTTTTTTTTTCATTTTACGTCTATCTTTAAGAGCCTTTTAAAAAATAAAATCATGGATATCTATTGAGTGTACAAATGAAGCAGTTGGGTTAGGAAAATTAATAAAACCTTTTTTAAAAAGATCTGTTCTGTTCACCGAACAAGATGAGAATGCTTCTCAAACCGACAGAAGCCAGTTATACTACTATGACTATCTGCTAAACTTTATATGGAAGTGCTAAACCCTAGCAGGTTGCAGTCAGAGGTACAGGCAAGCAGTCAGAAGTTTGTGGTCAAGGTAGGAAAGAAAATAGACAAAAATGACTCAGAGCACTAGCAGGCAGTCTGGAACTAAATGCTGATCGTAGCTTCCAGACTCAGTACTTAAGAATACAAAAGAGAATCTCCTATCAGAAGACCAACCAGTCAGGTAGCGGGGGAGATACCTAAAGGACTGAACCGTAGAAAAAGAATGCAGGCTGGATGGACACAAAGAGAAGGAAGAGTAACTTGCAGAGAAAGGATAAACAGGAATAGAGGAAGGAAAATGAGAAACACTGAGTATACGGGGCCCTGCAGACAATTCAGGACATTGGGTTAGGCAGGAAATGAGTTTGCACCACAGTGTGGCCACTATTTGAGGAGCTCTAGATGAACCCTAGTTTCCTCACTTGTAAAATGTGTAAGACACATCATATAGACATTATAAAGATTAAAGGATTGAATGCATGTCCAGGAACCAGTATGTTTGTAACACACATCCAAACTGTGCTGACTGTGTAAGTTTTATGCAAAGAGAATGAAAGAAACTGAAAGAGGTTGTAGAGAAACAGTATTTGGCAAAGAGCTCTGTCTTCAAAGGCAGGTGTCTGACTCTCATGCTGGATGCTACCATTTCCTAGTGTGTGATTCCCTGACCTCTTGAATCTTTGGTTTTCTTTTCTGTTAAGTGAAGAATAGTTTTTTGAAAACTAGTTCATGTTAAATACTTCATCCTGGTAGTGAATTACTGTACAAGGAAATTTTAAAATGTATAATAACTGTGATCTATAATAATCATATATTTCAAAACTAGAAAATGTTTTGAAGGTCCCCAACAACAGAAATCATAACATTTGAGGAGACAGAAATACTGTTATCCTAACCTAATTGTTGCACATTGTATGCATGTTTCACATTATAATACAATACTCCACAAAAAAGTGTAAATGATATAAGTCCACAATCTAGGTTTCCAGTATATGCAGTGTAGGATTCAAGCAGTTTCAGAACAGTATTACATAGAGTCCTGTCCACAGTTCTGCAAGCAAGATGAGTGAGTCAAGAAACAGAAAAGGAAAGATTTCCGCACAAAGTTGTGTAACTCAGATTTGAACATGAATCTACTGTCTTCTGAGCTCCTGGCTTTCCCCATTATAATCTTGACACCTAATATACCATCTAGCTTAATCCTCCCTTATTCTGAAACCAGAGGCTGGAATTATTTAGAAAGCTAATGGGAGCTGGTTAAATAATGACCATTTCTTATTGCTGGAGAGCATATACATAGTTTCAATCTGCTAACAAGACTTACATGTGGTGAGACTATTTCAAGAGAAAATTTCCTGAGCTGTGCATTTAATTTGGATTCTGCAAAACCTTGTTTTTAATCAGAGGTTCTTCATTAAAAGCATACTCACTGGGAGCTAATGATAAGTCATAGAAAATAAGTTTAAATCCACAATACAGCTGTTCTCCCGTGTGTCCCAGGCAAACCAGCATTCAGAAGCTGTGCAGAGGAAAGGGGATGCTAATAGCAGAGCTACTACCACTCAGAGACACAGTAAATTATTCAAAATGTGCACATTGAGGTCTAACATACGTGTATCTGTTACGTACATAGTAATTATTCCTTCACAAGTGTTTTTAATAATCATTTGGTATTTAATTAACATGCACTATTTGTCTTGGGAAGTGGAGAGAAAGCAGGCTGAGAATTAGGGCTAGCAAGAGGAGGCTGGCTGGTGACAATCAGTGAAGCTCTCTGGTTTTAAACACAGTTTCTCTGCTTTTGTTTTTGTACCTGATGCAGTACTCCACATTCCACTCCCCATTTCCAGGGTCTAGGATTTTCACTGATATTTCCTTTAACAAGAAAGGATAAGAGTTGGGGTTTCTTTCATAGGCATATAAGTGAAGCTCTGGGACCCCTTCTTAAGGCGATAAAGGATAAACTGCATTGTAAAAGAGGTTCTATTTGTAGAAGTCCTGTTGGCCAAGAATAGAGATGTATTGGTTATGGTCATATGATTTGGCAAGTGCCACTTGGTTTGATTCATCACTGATACACAGCCAAATTTGCCTAGAGGTTATAATAAATGTGCAAATATATAAACATATATATGTGCATAGATAGTGATACAAATGCGCATGTATGTTTATGGATTAAAAATGTCTCTAAACAACTGTTGTGCCCTAATATAGTGGAAATTCTGCTCATTTATGTATTTTAGACTTGAAGATATTTCCTTTACAACAACAGAGAGTAAGTTCCATTGATCCAATGGTTTCCTTCTCATGTCATTCACCAGACTTCATCCTCACAGCCAGACTAAATAGCAAGAAGCTAAATACTTTCACGTGGTCCATCATCAGGGGGACAAAATAATTCTTTTAAGAAGCTTGTTTTCAGCCCAGCTGTTTGGATCCTGCACATGATTGCTTGATTATGTGTTTCTTTCAGCTTTGAAATCATGCACCTACCTGTCCATGTTAAACAAGAAGAGGAGTTTGTGAGTTTAAAGCAGAACATGGAAAAAGCAAGGTGGTCTTCTTTGGGGAGATGACTGCAAAGTGGAGCTCAGGCTACGCAGAGCAGTTGAGATGAGCTTCAGTCTCTGAGCACATGTTCAAACCTAAACCAGAAGCCAGATTCTGCAGCAAGGAGGAGCTGAGAGTGGCAGGGGATCGCCGTAGTGTAGAGAGAAGCAGAGAGCATTGTTTTGTTCTTTGCTTCTCTCGTTACAATGCCTAAATAAATCTTCAGGCCATATTCTCAAAATTCTAGGCTGGGGATTACAACTCAAATGCCTTCAAGTCAAGTAATTGAGTGAAGTGGGCAGGCATAATAAAATTACTTCTCTACGATACAAAAAACAACAATGCAAGCTCCATGATAAATGGCAGTGGACACAGAGGCCTCAGTGTTAGGAGGCAACAGGGACTTCTGTGGACGATGCTGAACTCAAAATAAAAATTGCCTGTATCTTGTTTGGGTGCAACTGCCACTGAGCATTGTGCCATAGGAGACAGGGCTAAATTGATGGATATTCATCATTTTTAAGACAAGTCAAAAATCCAGATGTGTGTATGAATGATTATAAATATTGATTCAATTTGATTTTCAGGACCAGGGATCAAACCAAGGAGCACTCTACTACTGAGCTACATCCCCAACCCATTTTTATTTTTTATTTTGAACCAAGCTCTTACTAAGTTGCCAAGATTGGTCTCAAACTGGCAATCCTTAGGCCTTGGCCTCTTAACCAGCTAGGATTATAGGTAGGCCCTACTGTGCAACCAGCTTCAGATTTTTAAATAAAGGTAGAAGCCAAATTAAATGGCAGCTCACTACATGTGCTGTAAGCAAGGGAAGAATCCACAAGAATTAGGGTGTTCAAAATACTGGCTTTCCGTGTAAAACACTTAAGACAGATTCACATAGGTATGACGGTCATAGGACCATAGGATGTATATCTGTGTGTCTGATATGGGTTTGCAGAGAAAAACCTTTGAGCATATGGGGGAAGGGCAAGAAACTTGGGGATACTCCCTGGTATAGTGCATAGGCACAATAAAATTACTTCTCTATGATACAAAAAATAACCATGCACTCTTGGGAAAGATGTCGATGTCACTTTCACAGCTGTAAGGCCAGTCTTGTATCTAAGTAGGAGGTAGGTAGGTATTAAGGGCGTCATTAAGGAGTCTCTTGCAACAGGCTTGAAGTTGTGTGCCTCTCCATGAAAAATGTCTGCCATTTCTCTGTAGTTTCATATGGGAAGTATTTTCAGTTGAACACCTTTATGCTTCTTAACAAATGATAAGGAGTAATCAAGGTTGGAAGAATAGCAATGGATTTCATTAGCCAGTCTGCTTTATTATATTGTGGCAGGATGAGGGAAATATATTTACTGGTCTTCAGAATTCCTTTCCTTGCTGTGTTTTCTTGCACAGTTTATTGCCCTAAATGTTGCTGTTCCAAAGTTTCTTGTTATAAGAGCAAGGAGAAGTCACCAGAGCCACTTTAGCAGCAATCAATCCAGAGCACGGTGTCCCTTCTCAGTTTAGCAATGCGGTGCATGAAAGGTCTGGGAATTGGAGACACTATTAATTCAGATTCTTCAGAGTCTCTTGTCCTCCTCCACTGCTCATCCTTCTCGACATCAGGATTCATTCCCATAGGGTGACATCATCTCTGCTGGAAATCAGCCCTCAATCCTCTGCAGACCTAGCTGTGGACCGCGTGCCACTGGTGTAGGTTAGGAGAGATTGGGCCAGGCTGCAAGAAGGTCAGGAAGCTTCAGGGGACTTGTCCACCACTACTGTAGCTCTGACCTGCTCTCTGTTATTTTCAGAATGTGTACAGCGAATATAACACAGCCGTTTAAAAGGATGAGTATACAAAATGCAACAGGATGGTAAATGCTTATGACAGTGTAGAATTATTATAATCTACTTAAAAATAAATGATATATTCAAAATTCAAAATAATAAAGACATTACAATGAAAATCCTCCTTGCCACTCCTGCATAGCCACCCAGTTTATGATATACAGTTAAATGAAAAAAGAATGCAGAACAACTTCACACACACCCATGTCATATGTATGTATATTTGCATAAGCACAAACATATAACTTATCCATAGAGGAAAGACTGAAAGAAATAGTCAAAATATCAGCCATAGTTATTTTGAATAGAAAAATTATGGACCATGCCACCAACCTATATTTTCAGAAATATCTTTATGCTGTGTGTATGTATTATTATTTTAAGTTTATATAGAGGAGTACTGTGTATACATATGATACCATCATGAAGTCACTGAAGCAAAATTGGATGTGACCAATCCCAATGAAGAGAAAGTAACTAAAAGCCACTCTTTTTTTTTCCATAAACCCAGAACTCAGCATTAGTAGGACTTAATATTTTTGCATGCTACCCTCCCAGCCTTTTCTTTGTACACAGTTATATTTCCACTAGTATTAAATAAATTGTTTGAGTAACGGAGTACTAACAACATCTTAGTAACAGGTTAGTTTCAGAAGCAGAAGGCTGCATCTGCAGACATGTAAGCTTTGAAGAAAATAGAAAGGACGATCTTCCACCTGGGAGTAGGGAGCTGCATTTGTACATGATCAGCCAGCAGCACGGAAGAGGGAACATCATTCTCTAAGGGTTTGCTTTGCAGTGTGAGGTCCTGGGGCCAGGCTGGTCCTTCTAGCTGACCCACAGCTGTGGTTCAATGT
The DNA here is from genome assembly GCA_004363535.1 of Dasyprocta punctata. NCBI lineage: Eukaryota > Metazoa > Chordata > Mammalia > Rodentia > Dasyproctidae > Dasyprocta > Dasyprocta punctata. The sequence goes on along the minus strand of RJWM01043713.1, from coordinate 5,019 downwards.
GGACACAGGGCTTGGCAGAGCAGAAAACCTGCTAGCAGCCCTTGTATCACAGAGACTTAAAATGCTTGGCAAGGAAGTATGAAATCTCCCTACCTTATTCCTGGACACGAGGGAAGCTCCAAAAGTACAACCACTCTCTACAGTTTTAACTTTCAAGTATATATAAGTAGACATATATTTATTATAAAAATGATTTAAAATACAGAAATGTCCATTTTTTTCTTCCATTATGTAGAAGATTCCCCCCTAAACCACCTTCTCCCAAGCCCTCTCCTCCATGGAAATAAAACCGCTGCAACAGTTGGGGATCTATAAAAAACTTCTCTGATGCACTTACATCCACACCATAATCCTGTTCAGTCCAATAATGAATGCAACCTTTTTTTGAAATTAAATGCTTGTTTTCTTATCTCCTTGGCTCTAAATCTCACTTATTCTAAACTCTTCTCCAGAGCAATAATATTTCCCATGTATGAGTCACCAAATGCTCAATGTGCTCTTCTCAGCAAAAGTGATTCATCTGAGAATAGCTCCCAATAAATTGCCTGTGATGCTTCCCCATTGCTGAGACAACGGACAATGCCAGTGCAGTGGAGAGCCATACCCAACCAGTCCATAGTTTAATCGTTTCTGTATTTTTTAGTATAATGTGTTGTATTTTTTCATTTTGTTTCGTTGATTGAGCATTAAAATACAGAAACAAGGTGATATTTTCTGTGTGAGAAAGCATGCTGCTCATCGTACTTCTGCAGATTGTAAAGGATATGAGGTAGAAATGAGAACTTGCTGATCATGAGAGCTCAAGGTTTGTTGTTTCTAGAGCTCTAAGTGGAGTCCTCATAGGACTCCTGTATTTCTTTATTTTTCATCCCTCTTATTGCTGCACTTCCTGTCACTATCTCAATTAGAGCTCCCCAGAAGAAACCAACTTCCATGTACAAGTTGACTCTATATTCACATTGAGTCTGCTAAAATCTTCTTAAAAGATACTACCTCTGTACCTTCTGTGATGTCCCCAGCTCCTCATTAATGCTAAAGTCTTAGCATGACCCTGATAAATGGAATATGTTGAAATAAAATGCTCCGTAACTCCAGGACAATTTGGCAATATTAAGCAAGGCAAACTCCATCCTTCTCCAAGGTCAAAAAGTCTAGACATTGTCTCTGTGTTCATGGGTGTCTAAGGCTGTCCTTTCTAAGGAGGTGACAGTGGAGAGGGCTGACAATGCGGGTTGGGTGTGAGAACTCAGGCTCCTGTGAACAATTGTGGTTTAAGGGAAGGAAAGATTCTGGAGGTGGACAGACAAGTTCAATCCCTGTGCCTCTTTGCTCTATGCCCTTGGGTAAGTTACCTAGTATCATGTAAAATCAAAACAGAAGTACTAGGCTTGAACATGAAATGAGCACACAATAGGTGTGTTACTCAGCTTTCCTGTCTCTGTCATGAAGTATCTGAGATGATTAACTTAGGAAGCTATTATTTTGACTCATAGCTTCAGAGGTTCCAGTCCATGATTAAGTGGCCCCATTGCTTTTGGCTTCTGATGTGGGTGCCCAATGGCAGTGGCGTGGAGTGCATGGCCGAAGAGAACTGCTTATCTCATAAGCTAAGGAAGAAATGAAAGGAAGAAAGGGGTCAGGTCCCACAATGCCCTTTGAGGCACCTAAAGACCTCCTATTGGCCCCACCCACAAAGGTTTACCACCTCCCAAAAGCACCACCCTGGAGACTGAGCCTTCAACACATGGATCACTGGAGGACATTCAGCACCTAAACTATAAAAGTAGGTGGCCATCTAGTGCTCACCTCTCTGAGTATGAGAACAGACCTCTGCTATGAATTTTCATGTTTCCTGCTGCTTCATGGATGCTCTCCTATGATTGAGCAGGGTTTGGTACCCCATCTTTTTAAAGAAGGCTGTGAGATTGTAATATTGAGGAGACCAGGTCTGGTCTACAACTTCTGTGCTGCCCTTGCCCTGAGACCAGTGGCCTAGTGCCCTTTTCTATGGCCACCTCTAGTCATACACACATTTCTATCAAATGTATTGTCTTCATGGAAATTTACCCTCCTGCCATTATTCCTGCTCCCAGAGCTGAAATGAATAGTTTGTAGTGAAGTCTAGGAATTCTTTCTGTGTTAGGAAAGGAAAATCTAAGCCTATGCCAAAATGCTTAGAAGAATGCTAGTATGTGACACATGCTGGTAAAATGTGTGTGAAGTAGTATTATCATAGTCTCTAAAGTAAGGTTTTCTAGTGCACTACAGAGGATATAAGAGTCAGAACCTCTAAAGTTTCCTAACTTCCTTTCTGCAAGGGACTTGAGTTTGCTGCTGTGCATAGCCTGAGACTGATTATCAGGAGTGAAAAATTAGGCTCTTGGGGTCTTTTTTCTCACTATTCCCCTTCTCAGCCATCTTATTCTGCAAGCAGACAACCAGAAAAGCCAGGGGGGTAACAGAACACATTCATTCTTAGCCAGATTGTGTGATCCCCAAGTTTTGACTCCAGTAAACAGTTTTCAGTGAAGCAAAACTGTGAGTCCTCATTGAGGAGGGGCCCCTTGCTGTGGCCTCCTCCACGCTTCTGAGCACAGAGTGACAGTTGTAGGGTGCTGAAACGGCAGCAAGGGAGTCCTGGTTTCAGGTGCCATCTGGTTGAGTGTTGCAGATAAGGTGTTTAACACTGTGCCTTAGTTTCCTCATTAGTAAATGAAAGGAATCGATAATGTCAAAATGCATCAAAGCACCTACGATACTTCAGCCAAGCTGGGCTGCCCGCCTGGTATCCCCACTAGAATCCAAGAAGCTCCAATGTCATCTACTCTCTCAGGGCTGTGTGGCAACACCTATTTGACCAAGTGATTCTGCATAAAAGCCATTGATCTAAAGGCTAAATGGGAGCATCATGATTCTCTGATGTTTGCAGAGAGTAGGAGAGAATTGATGCAAGAGTTGAGTGAGGTGGGCCGGGAATATAGTTCAGTGGCACAAGCATCTGCCTAGCAAGCATGAGGTCATCTGTTCAATCCCCCAAACCAAAAAAAAAAAGTTGAGTGAGGAGCAATGACAGCAGGAGATAGAAATGCAAAGGGCAGAGGCACAGGGAAGGCAGTAAAGGGCAGGGTGCTCCAGCCACTCACCCACAGCAGGGGACACTTCCCAATTACCCTGTTACCCCGTTTGCCACACACCATGCCCCTGTTATGCCCTCTTTTGGCTTGGGCAAAAGAACAGGGGAGTTAAGGATCCTTCCCAATCTTTCTGGGATGTTGGGTTTATGGAGCCAAGCCTTAGGTTCTGATGCAGAGGATGGGACTGAGCTCCTCGCTCTCATGAGTCACAGAGGTGCTGACAGGTTCACAATTCATTAGAAGATGCCAAAGTGAGTAAAGCCCTGACAGGGAAAATGTTCAGAAGTGGGAATTTTTGGGGCTTCCAGGGCACCAACGTGGCACCCCCAGGAAGCCCAGCTGCTTTGGAAGTCATGCTCTGTTCATCTCCTGTGCTGTGTGTGTAGAGACTCCAGTTTATTCTCACTGCCGAGGACCATATGAGGAAGAGGCATATGGTGAGAGTGACAGTCTGTTTCTTTTTAAATGAAAATTTATATGCAAATGTGCATTAAACTATCAGTTAATTTTTAATTGGCTTTCCAAATCAGCATGAAGAAGACCTGTGCCTGTTGGTCCGCTGGTTTAGTTGTGAGAGTCTCATTAGCATGCAGTGAAGAACTATGCTCTTTCCTGCGCACAAGCATTCTGTGGCTCCTCCTCGTCCTCCAATCACATCCAAACGTGACCCTGTCCAGCAGTCACCTCCTGTCTTCCCAGCCAGCTCCAACTCAGCCACTCCCCCCCTGTTCTGCTCTTCCCCTTCCGAAGCACAGTCGTCTTCACGGGCCTCTCAAATGCACGCGTGCCACGCGCTCGGCTCTCTGAGTCCTTGCCACACTGTTCCCTCTGTCCCACCTGCTTTACAACAGGGCCCTCAAACTTGAGTGTGCAAAAGCCTCAGTAGGAGGGCTTATTTAGAATGCAGGTGACTGTGCCCCACTGCCGTGTCCCCACCCCCAGAGCTTCTAACTTTAGAATGCCTGGCATTAGATCCGAGCTTGTCCATTTCTTACAAGTTCCTGCAGGACACTGACACTCCTGGTCCAGTGACCATAGTCTGAGAACTACTGAGGCATCCCCCCACCATGCACACCCTTCTCTTGTATGATTCCCCCTCCTCCTTCATGGCCCCACTGGAGCTTCACTTCTTCTGGTTGCCTAGCTGGGCTGAACTTTTCTATTATACATGCTGCGTCGTTCAGTATCTTGAGATGCTTTAGAGCTCCTACCAAAATTATAAACCATCACCTGTGCAACTATTTGCCTGTGTTTGTCTTCCCTACAATTCTATGTGCTCCATGAACAAAGACCTGCAGTGTTTGCCTCCTGTCCCTCAATCCTAACACAATTGCCCGGCATGGAGTAGGTGCTCAATACATTTTCATTGCCTGGATGAATGGAAGAGTAGATCCTCTCCTTCCATTTATCTACCCAGCAAATTTATTGTGTCTCTCAAAGTAGCAAGAAAAAAGAATTTTAAGTGTTCCTAACATAAAACAGTATGCGTTCAGGCGATGGATATCCCAATCTCTCTGATTTGAGCATTTCATGTTGTATATATGTACAAAAATGTCACAGTGTACCCTGCAAATAACTACAATAATGTGTCAGTGTAAACAAATTGATAGATAAAAAAGGCAATCCATTTTAAATGTGAGTGGAGCATTAGAAAGAGAGTTCATTCACATGGTATGGAGCGTATTACAAAGAGGTAGCCACGGAGGAAGAGCACCTGTCCCATTAACCAGATCAGCCAGTTGCACTTGAGCAGCCAGAGAAATGGCAGCCCCTACACCCAGTCCTCCCTCATGTTCTGTCCTGCCCTCTTTTTAACAAAACAGCCATAATGGCCAGGCTAGGAGCCCTCACACTGAGTCAGGGACCTGTGTTTCTTGCTCTAGCC
>RJWM01043712.1:0-13657 GCA_004363535.1 Dasyprocta punctata | reverse complement strand
TAAATATTCTTCACAAGATATTAGCCAAATTTTGTTAATAATCAGAAGAGTTTTATTTCTTCCTGGGTAGATTTAAGTAAAACATCCATCTCTTACTGTTTAAGTCAGTTTGGTACTGAAAATTTGAGTATTTGGTCTTACTCTTTAGAATTTGTTCTGCAGTGTGTGTGTGTGTGTGTGTGTGTGTGTGTGTGTGTGTTCCTGGCATGAGGTTGCCAAGCAATTAAGCTTCCTGAGACTTAATTACTACTGGTCCGCTGAATTTGGATCCAGGAGCTTTGGTAGACATTCTCTGGCTAGTTGCCTAATCAGATTCATATTTAAATCAACAGAGATGTCAGTGTAGTGATGAATTTTGATAACACTCAACTACTGTCTTTCTTAACAAGCATAAAGGAAAGGGAAAAGCATTATGTGAACTGTTAATCAGTTGTCATGATCCAGATCTAGAATGTCCCCCTGAAGTCTCAGATGGGTTCAGATCTGTAGGTTTTGGAAAGTGACTGAATCACAGGCATGTGATACTCAACAGTGGTTAAATAGCTGAGCGCTATGAAGTTGTAGGTGAATGTGCTATTAGGAGGCAGAGCCTGGCTACTAGGGAAATGATCTGAAAGGAAATATTCTTGTCCCCAGTTTTTCCCTGCTCTTGCTGCTTCCTGGCTGTCATAAATTGAACAGCTTTAATCCAACAGGCACCTCGACCATTCTGTGTCTGGCTTCAAGCCAACCAATCATGGACTGAGCCCACTAGAAACGCTGAGCCATATAAACATTTCTTCCCTTCCATTGTGGGTATTTTGTCCCAGTGACAGGAAAGTAACTAATATAATAGTTTGGGTTGAGCTATTTTAAAACATGTTATCCCATTCCTGTAAGAGCAGTAACTTCACTTGAAGATTCTAAAAAGTTAGAGAATTTTACTTATAATATAGTGAATCAAACAATTTAATGAGAAATTATATCATTGCTACACAGATGGATGATTGTCAAGGATATGTCTTCAGGGTGACATCAGCATTTTAAAATGCTCAATCTGGCCATGGCATAACATACTAAAAACTATTTTTTATCATCTATGCCTTTGAAATTATGAAATAAGCTTGTCTGAATCTTTTGTTTTGCATCAAAGTAATTATTAATTGCAGGAATCAGATGAAATTGCATAAGCTTATACAGACATAAAAGTCCGTGAGTATCCAAAAATGAGACTATTCATTTAGGCATGGCAAATCCCAAAGCTGAAAAGAAAAAAAAAACATGAATTTGAAGTTGGGTTCTAGAAGCCAATAAATTCACTTTTGTACTGTAATATTTCAGCACCAAGGAAAATGGTGTGGCTTTGTGAAATCCCTCTAGCTGTATTCTTTACTTCATTTTAATGTATTACTTATTTATTTATCTGTCCTCCCTTGTTCCTCCTGCTTATTCCAAAAATGTCCCCAATAACATAGGAGCAGACTTTTGGATTTTCTCCTATTTCTATGACATTTAGTTTCCAACAAAATGGTCTTTCACTTAAATAGCTGACAAATAAGTTTTCAAATGACCAAATTAATTACTAGGGAATCAAATCTAGGGAAAAGAAGTGCAAGATAATGTATACAATCCAAAAAAGAAAAGGTATTCTGAATGTAACAGGGATAATTAATGAGAAAAACCTGAAACCCTAAAAAAAAAAGGTAAAGGCAAAAAGGCTTCAGGATGGTTGTAGCAATTGGAGGACCAAGATTAAGTGAACATTTATTTCCTTCAATACATAAGTGCTTGCCCATATTCCGTTAACATGGTAAGCATTGGGTAACTACAATGAACAAGCAGACATCTTCCTGACCACTGCAGCTTCCTGCCCAATTTAAAGCACAGTGCAGGAAATAACCATTGTGCATGGGTCAACCTTTATGAGTAGACAAGGGTTGTGCATAGTTGGGATGTTTAGGCAGGATATCTGTGAATAAATGACATTTATTTTGAAACCTGAAAAGTGAGAGAAGAAAAGAACCATTCCAAAAGTGGCAAGAAATACGTTTCAAGCAGAGGAAATGTGCCAAACTCCTGAGGCAAAAGAAAGCTTGGGCTGTCCAAGGAACTGGAAATAAATGGCAGTGAGGTTGGAGCAGTGAGAGCCAGAAGGTTTGGCAGAAGTTATTGCTGGAGAAAGACACAGTGGCAAGTTAATGCAGAGCCTTGGACATGAAAGTAGATTTTGTTCCAAGTTCAACGAGGGAATTTAACATCTCTTCCAGAGGTCATGATTTAATTTAGCCTAAAAGAAAAAATAATAATAACACCTCCCCAGCTGCTGTGACATGATCAGATTTTGGAGAAACAAGAGTGAACATGGGGAGGCCAATGAGAAGATCAGGGCAGTGTCCCCAGTGTGAGATGTGGCCTCGGTGCAAGCAATGGCAGGGGAAACATTCGAAACTAGAGCTCTCTGATTGCGTATCTATTTGTACAAAGGATGAGTGGTGGAACTGGGAGTGAGGAAAATAAGGAACTAGGGCTGAAATTCAGGTTCCTAGCTTAAGAAACTAGGTGATATCAATTCATTTACCCAGACGTGAAACCCACCAAAAGGGAGGGACAACCAGGTTTGGGGAGAAGTACATGTGAATCAAAACTCTCATTTTAGATGTATTTATATGGAGACGTCTATTCCTAGTCAAATGGACATGTCCATACATTTGAGTTTGGAAATCAGAGGAGATGTCTTACCTGAGATACTCATTTGGAAATCATATGCACAACATATTTAAAGGAATGAAAATAAATGAGATCATCTACAGAGAAGAAAGCAGGGTAAGGATGCACGCATTGCCAACACTCAGAAACGTAGGCCCATCACTATGCAGAACTGCTTTAGAAACTTTCTGGTAGTTTCAGCTTCCTGAAATACTGTGTGATCTTCAGAGGGTCTTCCAATGGAAACAGTAGCCATGACTATCTGATTGGAAGATATATATTGTCAGAAAATAATACCACATATTCGTAACTTGAAATTTTTCTCTTAATGATAAGAAATAACTTTTATAATCTTATAAAGTCCTGTGCCTGTGTTTTGTTAGAGCTACAAGTCTCTTACTTCAGATTGAGTTTGGTATCAGGATGCATGTCCTCTGCATTCTTCTGGTTACCTGTGTTTTTAGTTAAGTTCCTCTGAAAACTTCAACGTAAATCCTGCTTTATTCAGCCACATCGACTCCCTCTTGAAACTTAACTTCTGATTAAGAAACATTATACTACCTTATTGTAAATCTGAAGCACAGACTGAAACCTAAAAAGAGGAAAACTTTCTGTATATAAACATTCATACTATCTGCCATTCCCTTCGAGTTTTAAGCTCTCTGGTTGCGAGAGGTTGAATTTACTGATGAAATGCTGGTCTTTTGATCCTCAAATCATACACATGCTCCATCTTCCCTGTCCTCCTCCCAGCATGGTTTTCCTTCTTTGATCAATATCAAATCTGAGCAATTGGCCCAAAGTCACTCCAGCATAGTTTAAAATGACTGATAAATCTTTTAACATGATCTCTTTATCAGGAATCTTCTTTTCTAAACGTAATTTGGAAAATTATAATGGCATTGAAAGTATAAATTTGGAATTCAAGCTTTTAGTGGAATAGTTTCAAATGAGTGCATTAAGGGGAAACTAATCAGAGTGAAGGCACGAGATGGGGTTGTGTGCTACTGTTGGTAGTATTAACATTTTCTATGCAAAATACAGTTTTTAGTACAGAGTACAGATTTAGCTGAAAGGTCTGAGTTAGATATCATATCCTCTTTATTCATTATACAGTCATTGTGCACTGATTCAACTGAATTCCACGTAAAAGCAAAACTGAGGTGTCAAACTTTTACCCGACAAAATTATTTATTTCTTTAAAAAACTCAAAACTATGTCTCCTGAGCATAAAAAATTGCTTAAAGTTTGTTCTATTCTTATGTATTTATTTTTCTCACTCAGAAAAAGAATTTGAGATTTAAAATTGCCTTCAGCACCCTTTCTCATAGAGAACACAAAAGCAACACACACTAGAATGTCCCAGATTTGAAAGTATAGCCGAGGCCCTATTATTTGAAACACAGTTGAAGTCAACACAGACAATAAAGCCATTGGCCAGGGTAAAATTTAACTGACCCTTTCAAGATTGAAACAGATCTTCAACCAAAATGTTTCCCTCTCAGTGGAGGAGGAACTCCACATTGAGCTGATTTAATAGTAAAACCTACTAAAATAGCTCTCACTGGGGAAACATAAACTAAAACTAAAACAACAATAAAGACCCACTAAAATCATGGTTAACTAGTTAAATAGTTCTTAGGTGCATTGCTCTACTTCAAAGGTTACTACATAAGAGACAATTTTGTTAAAAGATTAAAACAAACCAAGTGGACAAAATGAGTAATTTAACAAGGATGTTAACTCTCCCACTGAGGGTGTGTGGCTTGCTCAGTTGACATTAAACATAAGTTTTTAAACTTTTCTTATATGGTGTAAAAATGAAAATGATCTGTGCACAAGAGCCACAGATAAAAACTACAGTTACGAGGGATTTTTTAACACAAAGAGTAGTCATAGTTTTCTCTAATGTATTTACCTCGGATGCCACTGTCCCTGCTGAAGGGTTAAGTGCAATAGTGAGTGTTTTCAGGACATAAAGGCAGCAAACATGCTGATAACTTGCGCTTCCTGAGAAATGTGAAAAAAAAATCTCTCAATGTTGAAGATGAAATTGCTCATTGTAATGAAGTAGCTATTTTTTAGAGTCGCTACTTTGCTAAGTTTTTGCCCACTCTGTCTTCAATCCTGGCCAGCGCTCTGGAACATCAAGCGGCACACGTTAAAACCAGAGGATAGCTGGGAATAATTCCACAAGGTGGAACTAGTGTAACCTCTTCATTCAAGATGAAGGAAGGCAAAAATCATCTCTTCTACTCATTCAGGCCGGGAGCAAACCTGATGGGTGCAAAAATCCCTCACAGAGGAATATTAATAGGAGCCATAACTCTGACACCTTTTGGAATTGTGGGAAGCAAGTCAGAGGCCCCAACATACCCAGCTCATTATTAATTTCACACTTGAGTAAAACCACACAGTTATGCATTCACTGCTTGAATGCAGAACTACAGACTACTGGTTTCAGCGATAACCAGAATGTAGATTTTTAAAAAAGAAAAATGGAAGTTACAGAATACAAGCTTTTCTATCACAAAAGTCACTTTTTATGTCTTTTTATGAACTTACTGAATTCAATCGTAATTTACATGTGCATAATGGAACTATCAAGGCAGCCAAAGTTTATGCCATTGGAATGAATTAAAATATAAAAGTAATTTTCCAGATAATTTTATAAATGACAAATTCCCATGCCTTAAATCTGAATTAGGGTGAGAGTATTATTTGCTATCATAATTATTTTTATGGCTCACTCAATTCTGTACTTCATAAAACAGATTTCTTCCAATTACCAACTTTTCTCAAAAAAAAATCTTGTGATCCTTACAAAGCTCACATATATCACTGTATGTATAAGCCAGGAGATCACCATTAAAACAGAGGCATGCATTATGAAATCATGAATAAGTAACTATATATCTATTAACTGAATTGTTAAAAGATTATACCAGTTTTGAGTTAATGGTACAGGTTTAGGAAAAGAAGAAAGGCTTGTTAATCAATGGAAAACTTGTTTCTTTTAACAAAATGTTTAGGTAATTTTAGTGTCAGTTTCACCTGAATTTTATGTGTTTTAAAAGTCAAAGATAATAATTTGCAGAGGAAGGAAGGAAGGAAGAGGAGAGAGAGAGGAAGAGGAGGAGGAGAGAGGCTAGGAAAAGGGAGAGACACGTACTGCTTTACTGTTCACACACCCTTCTTTTATCTTTTGTTTACCTTTTTGTTTTAACCCCTGACTCTGTTTCAGGCCCATCAATGAGATCCTTTGGTGCTGTTAACTTTCTAGCCATCAGGCGTGAGTAATGGTCTCACATCCACTTAGCATTTTCCTTTTTTTTTGTTTTTTTATACAAGAAAAAATATTCTAGTTTAGATCAATGTCCTCTTTTCTAAGCTAACACCTACAGCTGTGCCCCATCCATCAGATAAATGGACATGGTTAACACAGATGTTAACAACTGTGAAGTGAAAATACTGGTTAAAAAAAAATCACATGTTTCTCAAAGTTAGTTTTTGCCATTTGACATTTTTTAAGTTTTTTTTTTTTTCAGAAAAACCATTTACTAAGGGAATAACTAAAACTATGATCATTCAAACTCAGATACTGATTTGCCAAAAGCAAAAGTCATGTTTTTCTCAGTTTTTTAATTTCAATTTATGCACGTATAAATGGTCTGTGAGTATGTGTTTCCACTTGAGAAATACACGTTTTATTTGAAAAACACATTTAAGAGATGTGAGCAATAAATAGGGCAACCTGTACAGTCAATTGACAAGTGGAGTTCCAAGATCTTTTCTTTAATAGATTGACTAGTGAGCCTATTTCCTGCTTACCTCATATTGTGAAAAAGATGCCTAATTCACGTCATCTTTCATCTCTTGAAAACATTTTTCTGAGATTTATGTGTGTATTTTGAGCAATTGTGATTGTCAGTTGATTTATAATGTGTATAAAGAATATTCTAGTAATATGCTATGTACAGGTATTTAAAAGCAAAGCATATTATTTTCAAACAATTTCCATTAATATACAAAAAGATACAAGGGGGATTGAAATAATTCTCCATCCATTACACACCTAGTATTCCTGGCTTGTCTCTCTTCTCCCACACACCCTGGTCCAGTCCATTCGGTAGGACTCACGCTTTTGCTACAGGACTGCAATGCCTTTAATCTGTGGGTCCATTCTGTTTAAGTTGCACGTATTTTCAAGAGAAATCAATAATGCTGATTTTAAAGGGATCTACGGAGACTGAGTATTTAAGAGGTTGTCACCCAATACAGCAGCATGCACACTGGAGAAGTTTAAAACTTTTGCAAGCATCACATTCTCACTTATTAACATAAATTTTAGATTTATAGCCAAACCACTTTGTTTGATAAAGTATTTATGTTGTTTTGCAATAACAAAAACAAAGAATTGAACAAATAGTATTCATGCATTCCCTTTAGTGTGCATCTACTCCGTTCTTTGAGAAGTCAAGTCATAGAACAACCATTCATATCTTAAACAGGAAGCCCCAAACACCTTTCCCAAGAAATATATCTGAAGATTTGACCAAATGGATAATGCTATAAATACATTAACATTTAAACAGATGTCATTATTGCATTTACAAAAGTTGTATGGTCTTGAAAGGTTAAAAATAAGTATAAAGTCCTCCAAATTTTGAAGGTGTTTATACCTTGGGATTTATAACTTGTTTATAAATTGCCTTTCAGAGCAAAAGAAATGCAGAGTTCAACAAAATAATGTAGCATCTTGTATGAAAATTTTAGATTGATATGACTAAAATTTTGGGGCTATGCTTTTAAGTATGAAATGTTTTAAGAAGGATTTACTGTCTCACTGATGTAACAGAAATAATTCAGTGAGTATTGTGTCAAATGTTTCCGTCATTGTACTATCATAACCACCTGAAAATGTATTCCTGAAATGCTCGTAGCTTACAGTGCTACAGTTGTTTATTTAACAAATAATATTATTTTAACCCAAGGCAAATCTGAAATTAAGTACAAAAAGTTCTAGAATATTCAAACCATTGGTGTTAAAATTTTTGTTAAAAGTAGGCATTTGGTTTCTACTATTTGTGATGTTCAAGAGAAAGAATTTGTCCTAAGCAGTAGTAGTGAAATCTATCACTGTAATATTATCACTAAATAATTGATTTCTATTTGTAATTTAAAGTATAAAAGCATAAGAGAAACACTAACAAAAACTATTGGAGCACTTAATGGATTATTTGATTATTATGGTGTTTTTTGTTTTTGTTTGTATTTTGTTTGGTTTGGTTCTGGGGATTGAACTCACGACTTCACGCTTGCCAGGCAGGTGCTTACACCACTGAGCTAAATCCCCAGCCCTGATATTATGTACTTCTTGAGTAGCTGAAAGTGGGTCAAATAATTGGTGTGCTGTAAAAGTATATTTAAATGCATTTAGTTTGTGAATCTGGCTAAAATACTTAATAGCCTTTAAGTTTTAAAAAACACCAATCACTAAATATTATTTCCAAAGTATTGTTACATTTTTCTAGATAAATTACTACATAAGTAAGAATTATAAGACTAAGCAAAAATAAAATTTTAAAATTTGTAACTTTAGCTTAGTTAATTTTTAAGCAGAAAATTCAGAGTAAATATCTGTGTCCACATATATATGTGTAATGTTCAAGAGCATCCTCTAGGTCAGGCGTAACACAGTGACTTTTAGAATAAAAAGAATCTGGATTTCTTTTCATTAGCACACTAGAGAAACAACAAAAACTGAACAAGATTTGTTTGCAATTAGCAATTTAATTCCAGAATAAATAAATTATGGCATCAATTCAACAGAAAAGCTTACCTGGTGACTTCTGCCCAATGTGTGACTGGGCCTTCCTCTGCTAGTAACATGCTATGGGGAAAATATTTTTCTGTGATGCTGCCCTCTGGTAAAAGAGACACACAGCACTCAGAATACAACAAAAGGCCACAGAGGGCTTCCTGAGGATCCAGTAGGACTGAGAGGCCTTCAATTTTTCTAATAAACTTTGCGATTAGATACAGGTGGCAGAGTACCCGGCAGTGAGTACCACGTATGCTAAGAAAAGACCCCAGCTTCCAGCATACATTACCATGGCTTCTTGAACCTCTTTCTCTCTCTCTCCTACTCATACTGGTGTGAGGTAACACACTGTAGTCTTGATTTTCATCACAATCCACCTATACACAGGCATTTGTTTCCAGTCTGGAACCTCAACTCAAGGCTGAGATACTTTATGAGGTGCTCTCCTCAACTCTGCAACCATCGCCAGCAGCTCTCAGCACAATGCTTCATTTCTTCGTTCTCTTGGGGAGGTCTGGGTCACCAGAGAACCTGGGATTCCCTCCAAGTGTCCAGTTGTTAGTCTTGTAGGATCAATAGAGAACTGAAAAGCAACAGAATTTGGTAGAGTGAGAAAAGAATCTTCCGAAAATACGTGCTCACAATGAAACAGAATTTCACAGCAATTCTTTGTTCCAAAGTGAAACTGCTCAGTCTCAACTCCCAGAGGTTGGAGGTAGCCTGGTTTAAGAGACTTATGTCTTCTCTTTCAGCCCTCCAGATCACTGGAAAAGATAATCAAAGTCAGCGCCTGCAGGTGCTGAGGTGCTGCTACCAGCAGAGGCAGTTGGTAGTGTGTCTAGCACAGATGGTAACTCTGGCAGCACAAAGAATAGTACACTTCTGGGAGGGGGCTTTGCAGAAGCTTTGGCTTGAGTACAGGAGAGATATTCTTATCGCCATTAATGTTATCAACACAGTCATATAAAAGGGGAGTGGCTGGTATCTGAGGTGGATGGATATGGGGAAAGGCCTGGTAAGTGCCCACTGACAAGTCATTGAAATCTGAAGTGGATATAAGAAAGTAGTTGGAGATGGCATTGGCATGAACATAGGCATGGGCATTGGCACTGTTCCATCCGGTCCACAACAGGTGCTGTGAACCCACCTCCTCCTCCGCCCCCTCTTCCAAGACCAGGTTTCTTCACATCATGTGTGACTCCAACATCAGTAAGTTCTCTTTCTGCCCCAGAGGAGCTTCTGCTATGACTCCAGAGCCAGGTTCATTAAGTATATAGTAATTCTTGACAATTTCAGTCAGGTATCTCTCCACTAGGATTTTGGGTGTGGCTTTCACAATCAGTTTATGCATTAGCTTGTCACTGACAATTCCATTCTGGTTGGTCCTATATAACTCGCCATATCCTTTGCTCTACTTGGCACAGAGCTGATGAGATACTATTTCCAATCCAGCCACTTCTGATTAGAGTCAAGGATCAGCCTAGATTAATGCAGACACAGATTCACCAACACTGGAACTGAACTTCTTGATAGACTGGAGGAGACCAAACCAAGCCAGCAGCAGGTCACAGCCCAGCTCCAGGCTCTCCGTGGCCTCCACGAGGCAGTCTTCCTGGATAATGCGCTCTACTCAGATCCACACTCGCTCATCCTTCCCGAAGGCCAGATAGTCATCAATCTTCTTTGCTTTCTGAACCAGTTCCTTTTATCTATTCAATAGTTTATGATGGTTTATGACTCTCAAACTGACTCATAAACACTCAGCTTTAAATCCAGAGCCCAGCACACTGTGCTGTTCCTGCTAGCTGAATCCAGCCTTGAGAACCTCAAATATTCTCCAGTTTTGCTTCTTTAAATAAGTGCTCCAAAATGTCAGCAAGGCACCCAGAAAACAGAATGCTATCACCTGAATGCTCAGAGACCATTTTTTAAATGCTCATCTTAAGCAAGTTCTTCTCTATCATTCAACACAGATTTTCACAGCAACAAAAGTAGATCTTCCACTATATCTAGACATAAATACAGGTATGTGTATATATCATGGCATATAATGAGAGAGTATAGTATAGAATTCTACGACAATGTCACCTTCTAATTGCATCCCCATATCAACACCACAAATGGGTAACTGTATAATTTAATTTGTCCAAAATTATTTCTACCATTTAAATCCTTGATAGTCCCCGTAATTCTGCAAACATGGAAGGAGAGAAAGAAGGAAAGAGGAAAGGAAGGAAAGGAGGAAGGAAAAAAGAAAGGAGTGAAGGACGGAGGGAAGGAGGAAGCGTATCATGTCTGTTTAAGCTATTTTCAGCATGTTATAATAACAAATACCAAATATGTATATCAGGAGTCATGAGCCAGATCCAGCTCATACAGGGTCATCAGTGTATTTTATTAATTCCCCAAAAGTTTTAAAGCCAGTTATTAAACTGAGTCACTAAAAAAAACCTTAAAATTAAATGAATTACTATAAAAATAAGAGTAATAAATACTCAAAATGCATCACTTTCTAATTACTGTAATGCACTTTGCTGTTATCTACACTCTTGAGGTTATTTATATGTATCGTGTATTTATGGTTGGAATACTCTGAGCATTTCTTCCCAACTCTCGATTCATTTCAAGGAATCTTGGATGTCAACAAATCAAGTGGTGGCTTATTGGGGGAGACATTCATCAGCACACCCTTGTATATAAAGCATAATATATTAATAAAACACATGCTATAAATACATTTTGTCCTATTCTTCAGTACCAAAAATAATTGTGGGAGCGTGAACTTTCAAAATGTTTCATAAAGGTCATTTCTAAATGTGCTACTTCACTGTACTCAAGAAGAAAGAAGAGTATTTGGCAGACACAATGAGAAATCAATAAAACACTGTACTCTCAGTGCAGATTTGACCCATTAAATTACATTCCATTAATTGTTAAAAATAACTGTCACTGTATATATTTCAACTGTTGGTTGAGAAATTAAATGAGTGCTTATAATATATGTCCATTTAATTTGTACAAATAGAATTGAGAAAAATCTGCCAAGGCCACTTCAAAATACACATCATATAAAATATAAGAAATAACAACCCAAATTTACACTCCCTTTTGCTTCTTGGAAAGATACTGTATTTACCTGCTCTAGACTTGTATTGGACTCTGGACATTTGCTACATTTACTGGAGTAATAGGTGGAGAATATAGCCTACAAAGCTTAAATTGGTTTCTATAAGAAAGAACCAAGCTAAACTTAGGAAGAAATAAGCAAAGGAATGATCTAGAAAAAAAATGTGACATAAGAAGTCAGTGGAAAGGCTGTCATTATAAGTGAGGCATACAGGAGAGAGCTATAAAATATTCTTAATAGGAACATACAAATAAGCATTTATTATTAATTCTATGCCACGTACTATTCTAAGTGGCTTATACACATGAATTTAATTTCATCCACACAACAATCCTATGTTCAGTGATATAATCGTGGGATCTGCCATTTTTACATAAAAAAAACTGTAATACATTAGGTAAACACCAAAGGACAAACTGTTACAGAGTGGCAGAGCTGGAATTTACACACAGGAGTCAGTTTGGAACTGATTTACTTAATCATTGCTATCCATGGTTTATATATCCAATATACTTTATAGCCCTCTCAAAAGTCCTTACAGAAAACATCAACAAAGACATTTTACTCTCTAAAGCTTTTAAGATTTGTGTTTATTTTCATATTAGTAAAATGGAAGTGGACTCTAGGAAGTCCAGTTTCATTCAGATTATACAAGCAAGATTAAAAGAATCAGAAAACTAATGACTTAGGCACTGTGACCTTCAATGAAAATTAAATAGAAAATGGATTATGCTACTTAATGTGCTGTGGCTAAGCTGAAAATACAGAAAATATTTCTGTTGCAATATGCAGTTTCGTAATTTATGTTATTATTTTGCACACTTAATCCATTTAAAATGGTCTAATGTGCTTATTTTAGTAATGGGAGGTATAGGAGAAAACCTTTGTATACTGGGTAGAATTATTTCACATTATATAAGAACTGATGACGAAGTCTAAGCTTTCTAGGTTTGTACTATCATTGGGAAATCATCCACTTAAATTAGCTGTGGCCCAAAGTCCAGAGTTTTTGACACTTGCCCAAAGGTTTATGTCTTGTAATTGCTCTAATTTAATGAAGTAGATATTCCATTTAAGCATTACCAGCAGAATATCTAGATGATTTCAAAAGGGTATGTTTTCAGGAAAAAAATTTAAAACCTCAGGTATAATATTTGTATGAATATTGACCCTTTTAGAGTGATGGGAATTCAGATTGTGTATCAGGATGAAAAGAATTTTATGTAATTAACTAAAAGTATAAGAAGATGTATTGCAACCAACTTAGTATTAGTGTTTTGGTTACTTTTCTCTCATTGCTAGGACAAAACACCAGACACCCAAAATGAAGGAAGAAAAGGTTTATTTAGCTCACTGCTTGTGGAGGTTTCAGTCCATAATCAGCTGACTCCAAGGTAGGGTGGTACGGCACTGGGGCAACACTTCCAGATGGCAGAAGACAGCAAAGTAAGAGGAGCAAAAAAGGGGGAAGAGCAAGCCGTTTTTCCTCTCTTAGATTGTACACAGGCCACCACCTGCTCCAGGGCTGGTCTAGCACTCACAAAACCACTGTGCTCTCCTCTTGCACAGGATGAGGATATTTACAAAGTAAGGACTCTGGCTCCCTGCTGAGTCTCTCAGGAAAACGCCTAAACTTCTCAAATTGATACAGTGTATCAGCCATAACAGACAGATTACCTAACTGGACCAGCAGGTGATAAAGACAGAAGCCTCAAGTTCTCTTTAAGCATTCATTTAAAGACTATCTTGCTAGAGCTGGCTAAATGACATTTTCTCTTGTTTGTCCTGTCCTGTCTTCATTATGTTGAAATAAAGTTTATTTTTCCCCATAAATGACATTCACACACAACACAAGCAGAATTTTAAATCAAAAAGTGTTGAGATTTGATTTTCAACTCTTCTTGTCAACACTTCTCATTAATGCTGACTGTGTTTACTGAAACTTCCCATATGAGTACCTGAGGACACTCCCAGCTGTAACTACCCCTGTTATTAATAACTCGTGTCTGAAATGTGTCTTT
>RJWM01043711.1:0-13660 GCA_004363535.1 Dasyprocta punctata | reverse complement strand
GGCTAGTAAAAGAATACTGTAGTATGGGAATTGGTTTAGGATACCCAAATAATTATTTTCTGATTAGTATTTGAAGTAATTATTTTACACTTAAAATATGTATATTTTATGTATTAGTAATAAATGACTTTGGTCCTTTGTGGATGTTTCTGCAATTTTTTTGTGGATGTTTGCATTGAAAATTTAAAATGCCAAAGTAACCAATGAAAAATTTACTCGTTCATCAAACTTTCATTGTATTCTTGTTATGTGTTGAACAGTGCAGGCAGAGTTAAGGGATTAAGTGTTTAGAAAAGAAAATTGCTTGTGTTGTCAGGAAACTATATTTAGTAGCAGAGTCAAAATGTGTACGTGCATAACCATAAAATAAAGCAGGACTATTTCTGACAAGTATGAAAAAATAATGCACTGCATTGAGCATGTTTACAGTTTTGAAATTATGAAATATTTAAAATGTACAGTGAACAATAGACATTTGTGTTTATATTATCTAGATTTATCAAATGCTGGCATTTTGACTTATGTACTGTGAATTCTTTTACTTTTTAGTGCTACACACACCACTGAAGTTTATTCTCCATCTCATTCTATTCCTCTCTTTTTTTTTCAAGGTAACTTCTGATTTGAAGTTGGTGTGTATCTTCTCCCATAATGTTTTAACATATTTATTATATAGTCATAACCCAATAAAAATATAGCCATATGTGTATCTTAAATGTTAACATAAATGCCAAATTTTGTATATTGTTTGAATATTTTTCCTGGAATATTGTTTCTTTGACCTAGTTTTTTCCCAGTGTATAACATTCTATTCAAGGTACTTTTTGTAAGCTACATTTTCCATTGCACAAAAATCTGTATCTAATGTTTGTGCCTAGTAGCTTGGCTGACATTGCTTAATAAGAGAAAGCATTTATTCATCTTTCACTTTGTGCTACATGCAGTTCTAATTATTTCATGTAGTAAGCCATGTAGCTTTCATAATAAATCTGTAAATTAAATAGCATTATCATTTTCATTTCAGTGAAAAGGATTCAAATGAAGACATTTCTTTGCCTGAAGTTATGAAACTAGTAAATGACTTATCATCTGTTGAACTTTGATAGTACAGTTTTAAAACCCACCTCATAAGTAATCAGGTTAATCAACTTCATATTTATCAAAGTTTATATTTCTTATTTTCCCCAAATATGAATCATCTTATATCTTTTAATGACTTATTGTATGGAAGATTTTGTCTTTTAAAAATAGCTAAAGTTGTCAATTGTTTCCTTTTTTGTTAATGCCTTTTTCATCTTATTCAGGAAATATTACTGTATATTTCCTGTTCAAATACATAAAATTCCTTTCTGTTTTTTCTTATAAAACAACATAAAATTGAATAAGGATTAGTAAGTTATTTTTGGACTTTATGTTTAAGTACAGTTGTTACAGAGCCAAAATCATGCTATTTTAATAACTGGTGAGAATCTTTCTGGATGTTTGAAAAGTAAATTCTGTTCTATTATTTTCTAATGGGAATTGTCTCATAAAATTTATTTCATTCCTTTAATCTTCCATAGATATCTTAATAATTAAGTTTCATGTGTTTTACATAAAGACTCTACATCATTTTACTGGATTTACTTCTAAGTATCTTATTTTGTTATTGTTGCAATCATGAATTGTATAAATTTTATTGATATATTTGGGCTGATTAATTTTTACTGGAACATAAGCAAATTACTCTTTTTATATTGGTCATGAACACTTGAAGTTATTGACAGAATTATGTTACAGTTTTGGCATAATGTAGAGCAATGTTAACATAACAAGAATCATTACTCTTATTTGGGGAGATTAAATGGGTAGAATTAAGGGAACAGAAAATAAAAACATTTTGAAAGAGTAGACAGTGTTAAAGCATGCTAGGGCATTTTTGAAAAAAATGTTAGTAAGTAACTAAATTTTCATACAATATACATTATAAAATTTAAAAATAATTTTTAGAAAAGATTACATGACTGAAAATTAAAACCAGTAGAGAAGAAATTTTAAGAATTAAAAACACATTTAAAATTTCAACTTATCAGTTAATTAAAATATAGAAGATAGTATTTTAAAAGTCATGAAATTTTGGGGCAAAGAAAATGCTAAAAGAAAAATAGAAGAAATACATAATTAGAATAAAATTTAACTTCTTTTCCTGTCCTTATTCCTTTTACTTTGCTCTCTTGTTCGATTGCTCTGGCTCATGTCTCCAGAAGTATATTGACTAGAAGTTGTGATAGTGGATATCCTTGTTTTGTTCCTCATTTTAGACTGAAAGTTTTCAGTTTTTGTTGATTTAGTATAATGTTGGCTGTTGGTTTGTCACAGAAGTCTTTTATTAGGTTGAGAAAAAGACCATCTAGTCTGATTTTCTGTAAGTTTTTACAATGAATGAGTGTCAGACTTTATCAAAAGCTTTTTTTGCATTTATTGGGACGGTTATACAATTTTTGCCTTTAACTCTGTTGATATGTATTACATTTATTTATTTGCATATATTGAACCATCCCTGCACTGCTGGAATGAATCTCACTTGGTCATGGTATATAATATTCTTGACTATATATGAATGATTATACAATCATTGATTATACAATCTGTTTGCTAGTATTTAATTGAGGATTTTGGCATCTAAGTTCATCAGGGAGATTGGTCTGCAGTTCTCTTTTTTGGTTGGGTCTTTGGTTTTGGTGTCAGGGTAATACTTGCTTCCAGGAATGAATTAGGGAGAACTGCTTCCCTTTCAATTTCATTAAAGAGTTTGAGGAGTATTGGTGTTAAATATTCTCTAAATTTCTTTTAGAATTCAGCTGTAAATCCATCAGGACCTGGGCTTTTCTTTGTTAGTAAGTTTTTAAGCACACTGTCAATTTTGTTAACTGGTATTTGGTTATTCAGAGTTTTTATATCTTCTTTAGATAAAAAAGATAATTCATATATTTCTAGGAATATATGTAACATGATACTCTACATAAAAAGCCTCAAATACTTCACCAAAAGACTTCTAAAATTAATAAACAAATGTAATAGCATAGCTGGTTACAAAGTCAACACTCAAAAATCAATAGGGTTCCTGTGCAAAAACAACAAAGTCACTGGAGGAATTAGGGAAACAACACCCTTCTAAATAGCATCCAAAAAAATGAAATACCTAGGAATCAATGTAACAATAAGAAGAACCAACACTGTGCAAATGTTCATTCTCCCAAAACTATTATACAGATTTAATGCAATCCCAAACAAAATACCATTAAAGTACCTTACAGATCTAGAGAAAACATTCCTAAATTCCATTTGGAGACAGAAGAGACCCACAATAACAAAGGCAATCCTGGGTAACAAAGGCACGCCAGGAAGCATCACAATCCCTGATTTGAATTTATACTGCAAAGCTGCTGTGATAAAATCAGCATACTACTGCAACAAACAAACAAACAAACAAACAAAACAGACCTAAAGATCAGTGGAACAGATTAGAAAATGCACACACAACTACAAACATACCCAACCACCTTATCTTTGAAAAAGGGGCCAACATTCTTCACTGGCAGAAAAATAGCCTCTTTAATAAATGGTACTGGAAAAGCTGGCTTTCCACATGTTGAAGACTAAAACTAGACCCATGTCTATCACTGTGCACCAAACTCAACTAAAGCCAAAATAAATCAAGGGTCTGAATATTTAAACAGAGATATTAAATCTGCTGGAAGACAAAGTAGTAGAAATCTTGAAGACATAGGGATAGGCAGAGAGGTCATGAACATAAACCCAACTGCACAGGAAATACTCCAAAGAATTACCAACTGGGATTTCATCTTATTAAAAAAGTTTTGCACATCAAAAGAATTCATCAGAAGAGTGAAAAGAAAACCCACAGACTGGAAAAAAAATTTAGCCACCTGTCCCTCAGATGAAGGACTTCTGTCTAGAACATATAAAGAACTGAAAAAAATCAAAACCTCCAAATTCAAAGACCCACTCCAAAAATGTGCATCTGAGATGAATATACACTTTTCAGAAGAAGAAATACAAATGGAAAATAAATATATGAAAAGACGTTCAATGTCATTGGTTATTCAAGAAATGCAAATTAAAACAACACTGAGATTCCATCTCACGCTAGAAAGAATGCCTGTCCTCAAGAAGTCAGCCAATAACAAATGCTTGTGAGGCCTTGGAGAGAATGGAACCCTTTTCTACTGTTGATGGAAGTGCAGACTGGTACAACCACTATGAAAATCAGTGGGGGGAGATTCCTCAGAAAACTAGGATTAAAAGTCCCATTTGACCCAGCTATTTCCATTCTGAGTATTTTTCCAGAAGAATTGTAAACATCATATCACAGTGATGTGTGTGCACTCATGTCTATAGTAGCACAATTTTTAATAGCTAAATCTAAATCCAAATACCCATCAAATATGGAATGAATAAAAAAGATGTGGTATTTCTATGCAATGGAGTACTATTCATCTATAGAGAAGGATAAACTAGAGGCTTTTATAGGTAAATGGATACAACTATAGACCATACTTGTAGGTGAACAAAATCAAACTCGTATGTATAAACATCTTATTGTCTCCCTGGTATAGGAAATTGAAACTAAAAGAGTAAATAAGATCCAAAACATACAATAGATATAGTGAAAGGGAAAGAAACTACTCAAAAGTTAAGAATAACTGGGTTGGAGGAAAGGAGGAAAGAAGGAAGGGACAACTATAAAATATTAGCTAAGATATGTATATTACAAATTTCTATTTATTCATTGAAAAGAATGGTTTGTGGCTATATTGCTTGATCACTTTGCATGCCTTTATCTTGCAGTTTGAGTAACTACTTTGAAGACAACAACACACAATGTATCAACCATTGGTAATTTCCTATTTTCTTGTTTTGAAACTCAGTATCATTGTTTTTATGTTTTTCTTCTCTCTTTAAAATAAAAAAGAATGAAATTTAAATGCATCACCAGTATAATAGACAAAAACAAATTATCAAATAAAAATGGTTTTGGAATATAATAAAATACATGAAACAAGATGGAGCTTTACTTTTACGATGGGTAATAATGTGGTATGATGTGAAGAGTATAATTAATATGATGCCCAGCACGCAACCCGAACAGTCAAAAGTTTCCCATTCTTCTTTTCTTTCCCCTTTCATTCTATTATGAATAATTCAAACCTAAATCTATGTGGTTTCTCAGGACAGGGGGAATTCCATGCCTGGAATGATGGGAAGAGTTTGAATGTTGCAATAATGTGTTCATGTAAGAGTTTACCATAAAGAGGAAACAGAGTACAACCAAAACAAGAAGGGTAGTCATGTAAGTGTGAGGTTGTGGGTGGCAGGAAAGTAGAGTGTTAGGATTTCAAGGATGAGAACAAGGTGACCATGAATAGGAGTCCTTGGGTGTTAGAGCCCTGTTTAACTGGGGAGGGGATGCCTTCTCCTGATCTCTGAAGGCATGAGGTGAATGTATATGGGACGGTTGACCTTGCTGAGCTTTCAAAATCTCAGGCAAACAGGGTTCATGTAGATGTCTGATCTCATGTGGGTTGCAAGAGAAAGAGCAAAGCAAGATGAGCAGATGCTCCATGAAAGTGGTGGTTTAGTGTTAATTATGTAAACATTAGTGCGGTGATGAGTACATTCCTAAGGAGGGGACACTGGTAGGAATAGGACATTCACTAAATATAACCAATTAATTAATCAATAATTATAACTACTTAACTAAAAATAAACTAGAATTAGCATTGTAATGTTAGATTACAGTTTGCTGACAACCGTGGAGAAAATGAGAATTCTATGTCCCCTAAAACGGTACAATGAAAGGTATGTAACCTGACTTCTGTGATATTCCTAATCACATACAAGCTTACTGTAAACGTCAGATAGACTACACAGCCTTACCCAAGGAGACTGATTTCAGGCTATGAGAGAGTGATTAACTGCCCCAGAGTGAAGGAGATGCGTGTCAACTACAGTCAATATGGAATGCTGAATGTACTGAGATATTTAGAGAAACTTCAGTGGAACTTGAGGAGGCAGTGTTACTGAGAATAAATATTATTTTCCTGCTTGTATAGTAGTTATGTAGGAGAATGTCTTGCCTTTGCGGAAGAGCTACCAAAAAATTAGGAATGGATAGGGTATCTCACTGGCAAGTCATTCTCAAAATGATAAAAAAAAAAAAAAGGATTTTGTACTACACATGGAATGATTTTATAAAACATGGAAATGCTCCTATCTGGATCAACTTTAATCTAAGGTGCTCAATTTGCATGAATTTTCATCCTAAAGTAGATGCAGTGTGTCCCACATGACTTAGCCTAGTGAAGATTTCAGCCCCCATGAGCTCCATTTGGCCCTGTCCATTTGTGTAGTTACTAAATTATATGAACATATATGTCAGCCCTGCATTAAAAAGAATATTTTATGTTAAATACTTAGGCAGAAAAAGAGATTTCCAGTAATTTCTTTACAAAATTATATAATTTAAAAAATAATTTGAATTTTTCATCTATATTAATTATCATCTGATTCCTCATTCATTTGTAAGATTTTCGTTTCTTTAATGTGATCTTCTATTGTCAATACAGAATAAAAATGATGCTGGAGTCATTTATCTGCAAAGAATATGTATGAGAAAGAAAGATGCCTATTAGAAATATTAACAGTATTGTTTGCCATGTGTTTGATTTGTTCAAATACATTTAATTACAAGTACAAATTATATGTACAGTTTAGAGAGAATGTGGTTAATAATTTAAGGATTAACTGTGAGTCAAAATAATTTGTTTAGTGTAACAATAATTTAATTGCAAGTTGTTCAGAGGTATGAGCACAACACACAATAAATATTTAGTATGTGTTGAATGAGACAAAGAATATCAAAGAATTTAACACTTTAGCAAATATTTGTGCTTAAAAGCTTTTATTATTTGCTTGGGCATGAGTTAATTTGAGATAAAGTGATTAAAACCTAACACGAGCACCATTTCTATGTTTGTGGTTTTTTAAAGATGCTGACAATGTGATGATTGTATCATGAAATTAAGTATGAATTAGAAATGCTCAGATTTTCTTATTCTTCACACACTCCATAGATTATTAATTCCTAGGAGCATCTATAGCATAAGGACTAATCAACTCAGGTGAAGTTAGCCATTCAGTATTTCAATTCTCCCCGCAATACTTGGGCTTCTGACCTCATTGATATTTTGCTGTAATTAAAAGTCAAAAAACCTATGACAGTAGCTAAAAGGGAAATCATCAACATTCACCTGGAGAATTTATAGAATCAGCACAATATCCTTGCTTCTTCATGCCCTCCCTGCTTCTAGCTCCTTCTAATTTGAATATTCCTAACTGTTACAGTTTCTATGAGGGTCAGACATAAAGTTATAGGAACGTTTCAACTATTAGTGATATCAAAATAATAGCTATGGGTCATCTTTTGGTATTTTCCAAATAAAATCTATATATCTCAAATTAACCAACACATGTCTTTAGGTACATTGTTGCTTTGAGGCTGTGGTGTTACTGTACAGTAGAGAAACACATTTTATTTGCACAGAAAAGAACATAGAAAACTGTGCATTAGGAAGCCTTCTGGTCTCTACTCTATGCTCTTCCTTTGATCTATTTTGCTTCTCTATAAGAAACTAACATTGTGAGTATAATAGCTTCCCTTAGAGTTCCATAAGTCCTAGCAATTTATCAAACCTGATAAGTAGCTTTACAAACTCCCCAGACTTGTAGTTGTGTTGGGAGTGAGGCACATCTGGAGGGTTGAGCACTTACAACCACACAGTTGTGACATTTGGGGGCTATGAAATTTGGGCCTAAGCAAAATCTTGAAATTTTTCTTGTCTTCTTGCATTTCATGTTCAGCTTGTTGTTAATCAATGCAAATCTTGCTGATGTATCTAGAAACAAACCCCTTCTTTAGTTCCTTCCACAGGTGTGCTTGAGGACACTATTCTTTCTCAAACCAGATTTTGGGAAAGCCTGTAATAGATGTTTTGATTCTACTATGTCTTCTTCCAAGTATATTCTGAAACCATGAATGGAAGTGATACTTCTGAAGCATAAATTTGGTATGATACGTTGAATTAATGTCTAAACACACATTATCTTTTTGTGTAGTTCCTTTATCTCAATGCCCTTCACCACAAGGTCTCTACTATTCAGGGATCACACTTTTCATTTTACTGTGTTAAACTTGGTCATATTATTTGACTTTGAAATTGAAATGAAAGTATATGTGACTTTTAATTCTTTTGAGCACTAGTGTAAGTAACCTTTGTATGATTGCATGTTATCACTTATCTCTTTGGCACATCATAATGGAGTTGTCACAGGTAAGTGCTGGCTTTTATTTTGGATCCTAAAGAGACAATAAAGGTGAACTGCATCTAATGCTTAGCATGCGCATATTGGAAAGTAAAAATTTTCAATTGTGTTAAAGAAACATTATACTATGAAGTTTATTGACACATAAATTAGTACTAGAAGTGTGATGCTAATATAGCAGCAATAACAAAACAATAAGATATATGGCTTTGGTTTTAGGAAAGATAGATGATGATAGGAAAACTATTTTTAGATATTGGATGAGAAGATATGTCTATGGTATATAATAGTTACACATTTATTATGGGTGACTACTGCAATAACTGGAAAGACATGCCAAATGAACTTATGATTGTGCCTGGGTAAATTAGGGTATAAAATGCTATTTCCTTGCCTCCACTGGTATTAGCTGTATTGGACATAGAGTTATAAGAAGAAGATGATCTGTGAATGGAAGTAGAGTGGTAAAGGGTAAAGCTGCAAAAGGGATGAAAGAGAATATAGACAATACAGAAATTCTAGAAAACCAGGTGGGTGACATAGCTATTTGTCATCTATAAACAAGAAAAATAAATAAATGATAGTTACGTATAAGGGAAAACAGCAAAGGAAATTTAATTTGGGACTTTCTTGTTAGTACCAAGTCAGCCATCTTTGGGCTTAGGAAAGAGAGATCAGGAAATGAATTGCCTTCAGATCTATAAATTCTGAATGCTAAAATAAAATGGGTGTCTTAAAAAGTATTGCAAGCCAGGTGCGGTGGCACACACCTGTAATTCCAGCACTTGGGAGACTGAGGCAGGAGGATTGCCATGAGTTTGAGGCCAGCCTGGGATACATAGTGAGTTCAAGGTCAGCCTGAACTAGATAGCAAGTCCCTGTCTCAAAAAATTAATAACAAAAAAAAAGTATTGTGGCCTGACTACTACCACAGAGAATGTGCTACCACCAAATAGATAAAAAGGCAAATACTGTTTTGAGAAAATATCACTTTTTATTATGTCATGTCTGTAATACATGTTGCTATGTTTGAGACAATTAGTGATACTGAACTTTCCATCCTTTGGTAACCTGTCATCAAACAGAAAAAAAAAATGCTCAAGGCAAAAATTTTTCCCCCAGCAGAAAGCAGGTTGCAAAACAGTATGATTCTTATAAGAAAAAAAAATAGAACTTCTATTTGTCTAAGCATTCTGTTCCTGTGTTTTTCTTTCCTTTTTTTTTTCTTGATTATAATACAAGGAGTAAGAATTTAAATAGATCATGGTGGCCAAACTGAGCTGTAAAGGCAGAGATTAGACTTTTTAGCTGAAGTTTATGGATTTTTAGAGTCGGGAATAGGGAAGAGGTGATGTGCAGGACAAAAGCCCAGAAGTTTACTCAGTCCCTTGGCCAATGGCTGGCCGGCAAGTGCACAGAGATATGATGCCTATAGGAGGAAAGCTATGCTAAAGACAAGGGCTGAAGAATGGAAATGAAAATAAAGTTGGAGTCCAGCTTAAGAGGCATTGCTAAGTGAGTACTTTTAGCATGCCTGTCAGTCCAGTTATGGTTTAGATCTAGAGTTTCCCCAAAGTCTTCATATGTTTAGGGGTGGGACTTTTGGAAGTTGATTGAAATGATGAGGGTAGATGTCTCCCTGTTAGGAGCTAGGGTCTGGCAGAAGGGATCAGTCAGTCGAGTCTGGGAGTGACCTGAAAGGGTGTTACCTCAGTCCTCAGCTCCTCCCGCCTCTCTGTTTCCTGGCTGCTACAATGTGAACAATTTTCCTCCTCCCAGGCCCTTCCACCTTTTATGCTTTAGTGGCAGCAGACCATCAACAAAACTGAACTACAATAAACCTCTCCTCCTTAAATTGTGGATGTCTGAAATTTGTCCCAGCAATGAGAAAGTAACTAAAAGGAGCCCCAAGAAAGATCAGCCTTACATCTTGTCCTAGGACTAGGTACAAAATAAATATATACCTAGTATGTCCAAGAAAAAAAATTACAAGATCAAAAGGAGCAGCCAGTGATTTAAATTTCTATCAACATAAAACTCAATATTTTTAGAAATGCCCAATACAATCCAAACTTATTTAAGTATTTTATTAATGGCTTCTAAATATAATTAAATACACATGCAGGCAAAAATAAGCAAAAAGTTGCATCTGCCATAAAGTAAAAAAATGTCAAATGAGACATACTTCAAAATGACCCAGGTATTATTTGCTGAACACGGACTCCAAAACAACTTTTATAAATACATAATAAAGGAAAATCTGCACATTTGAAGAGATAGGAAATTTTAGTAAAGAAATGGAAATTATGTGTAAAAGGAACCATTTAGAAATTGTATCCCTGGAAACCATAGAATCTGAAGTAAACAATCACTGAATGGCTTACTTCAGATGCAGTCCTGAAGAGCAAGTATCTGTGAATTGAATATAGACAAACTAAACTTATGCCATCTGAAGAAAACAGGGAAAAATTTAAAAATAAAACATATAGAGAACTATGATACAATATGAGGTGTTTTGGAAATGTGTAATTGGTGTCTCAGAGGTTATTTAACAGGTGATGTAAAAAAATAGTTGGAAAAACAATGACAAATTCCCCAAATTTAGTAAAATAATCCCATCATTCTACAAACACAGGAGTCTCAGTCATTCAAAAATGACAGCTACAAAGAGAATCACACCTACACACATCAAAATTATCAGAATAAAAAACAAAGCATCCAGAAGATAAAAGCAAGCATAAAGAGAATGACAATGTGAATGATGGCTGATTTCATAGTAAATGAGTTCTTCCTGACTATTAACAAAATATCAAAGTTTTAAGTAAAGAATCAATCATAACAGTGCCATGTTGAACTATATTGGAGTTTAAAGGAAAATCAGTAATATTATCTACCTGATTTTTTCTCCTTTGTGTCTTGAAGTAATTCGTCCTGTTATTCTCTCTCTCAATCTTCATCTCTCTTTCTTCATTTCCATCTACATCTCTATCTCTTTCCTTCTCTTTCTCTGCATCTCCATGTATCTATTTGTATTTTTATCTCTGTCTCTAACCTTATGTAGCTCTGTCTCTCTGTCTCCATCTCAATCTCTTTCATGCACCTGTTTCCTGCTGCCTTTTATTTACCTCAGAGTTTCTGGATACAGGATCTCTCATAATCACTAATTATTCAACATTATATTTAGTGATAGTTTATCTTTGACTGAAATGGTTATTCAAGAGCTCTACTTGTATGATCCTTATTTCAATTCATTTTCCTGAAAGGAGATCTCTAATAAGCTCCTGCTTTTGACTACATTGTATGTCATTGTTGTCTATGTATTAGATGGTCTTTTGTTTTTATGCATCAAATCAAGTGTAACCTGGTTATAGGACTAGTGGTGTCATGCCAAAAATTGTTGTCTTTATTAGATTCTATCAGCATCAAAGATTGAAGAGCAGTAAACATTTCATTGACAAACCCAGGAAAAAATGTATAGGAAATCAGTACTGAATAGCATAATAATCTAATACTGGATTATCTAATTATGTTGATTTGTAATCCTAATGAATGATATTTTATATAAATTTAGTATTTCCTTCTTAACTTTCAATCAAAGAATAAATATACATTTATATATCACTTAGAAATAAATGCAAATATGTTTACTCTGTATTCAATTGAAAATGAATATAGCTGTAAATTTTCCAAGCTTGTTCATGAAGTGGTTAAAACCTGCAGATCTGAGAATGGGGAGAGTTGAGTTTGAGTCTACTGAGCCTTACCTTTATTTTTTTATTTTTAGAATTTTCTAAAAGTGTCATAATAAGATTTGATAGCAAGATACATACTGAGGTATGATGCCTAGATAGTGTTGCTATGAGGACCAAATTCAATATTATATGTGCGTCAGTATAAGTATATTGTCTTATGCAGAATAAATCTTGAGGTTATTTGCTGTGATTCTTACTATCTCTTGTGAACTGCACAGAGCTTTGTCTGTCACGACTTTGCCATGATGATAATAATTGAATTTGGCAGTTTGCTTTCTGTAGTTACAAGGCACTTTATTGTTTATACCTGCAATGTTACTGTGGCTTTATCTCTGAACTATTTTATATGTAAATGATGTAACCATAATAGAAATGTGTAACATTTAGTAAATTCTCCTAGATATTTTTGCACACATTTCTTTTCCTATCTGGTCTTTTATTTTCTTCTTTCCTTTGTATCATAGCCTTCCTTGTCTTCCATCCCACCAAGTTCTTCAAGTCTCAGAAACTCTCTAGATAAATTTTCATTCATTTGTTCTAATAATCTCTCCAACTTTCTGTATATCTATCATTTACTGTTCAACATTTTGTGTTTCTCTCAGCATCAAGTCTGAAACTTGGTGCTTATCAAAGCTGTCACAAAGCAGAATAACTTCAAGAGAAAGTAAAAAGAAGGAAGGGTGGAAGGCAAGAAACAATGAAGGGAGGGAGGGAGAAAAGGAGGAATAGAAGGAGAGAAGAAAGAGAAAAAGGAAGAAGGAAGGCGACTCTGAGAAACAACTGAGCTTTTTCTGACTATTGTTTTGCCTTTTCCAGGCTGTCATGTAGTTGGAATTATAGATCTACATAACTTCTCTTGTGGACTGCTCTCATGTGCAGCTTTTTGTGTGGACATTTTAAAGTATATTTTCATGAATATTGACGTGTAAATCTGCTGGATTTTATAGTAAGAGTGTGTTTAACTTTATAAGCAATTGCCAATCTGTCTTCCATAGTGGTTACACAATTCTGAATTTTAAGCAATAATGTTTAAGTGTTTTTCATTTTCTACATCTTCTGTAGAATTTGGTGTGTGTTTTAGATTTTGAGACACTTTTTATATCATTTTAATTGTTATTCATTTTTATTTTTGAGTGTTAACAAATTTGTTATGTGATATTTTATCAGCTATGCATCTTGCAATGATTTTTCCTATGATTTTTATTCTGTTAATGATGTCTTTAATATCATTCCAATAATACACAGAAGAGAAACAAGCTGTTTTTTTTTTAATTTTATTTAAGCGAAGAAAAACAAAACAAACAAAAACTACAACAACAACAACAAAAAAACGACATATATAGTAAAAACAACATGCAAAAGAGACAAGCAAACAACTAGCATAAATACACAACGTTGCAGGTTTACAAAACCGGAAGATAGAAGCTTGACAATGGTTGCAATTTGCGCATCGTTATCTTTAAAATGGTTTCTTACATTAACAGATATAGACATGCAAGATTGATCCAATCATATGAGTATTA
>RJWM01043710.1:0-13690 GCA_004363535.1 Dasyprocta punctata | reverse complement strand
CCTGCTTAGTTTTTCAACTCCAGAAAGTTTTCTTCAATTATTTCTGTAATTATTGTTTCAGCTTCATTTGCTCTGTCCTCTGTTTCAAGTATCCCTATTACACATGGATTGTATCTCCTGGACAGGCCCTGTACCTCTCTTTTTCACTCATCTTAATTTCTTGGCCTTTTCCTCTGCATTCTGTGAGAATTTTTCATTTTCCATTTACTCCAGGAACTTTATTTTGTAACTGACTCTTCTTATGTGCTTTCTTTAAATGGAAAGCTACAATCTCTTTCATGTGTCCACACCACCTGTCTTATATTAAGTCCACCTGGAAAATGAACTCTCTTATAAGATGGTCAATATTTTCTAGAACATTGCTGTAAACTGGTACATCAATATGAAGAAAGGCATTTTCTCAATTACTTAACTTTATTCATGTCTTCTGAACTATGATCTTTTGCTTTTCAATGGGTTTTGGCAATGTGCTCCAAAAACGTGTTCTTCCCAGGCACCAATATTGAAGAACAACCAAAATGGCTCTCAAATTCTTTATAAAAATTCTTGATAGGAATTATTTAGTGAATAAATTTCGTTCTTGATGGTATCTATGACCAAGGACTGTTTATATTAATTTGAACTAAAGCAGCTGTTTCCTCAGTAGTTGTACCTCGTTTTCATAATTCACTCTTTTTATTAAAATAATTTCAATTGTAAATATATCTTCTCCCCATGTATTTTCTCATTAATGCCCCCATAAAAGAAATGATTTGTATATTTCATTACAGAAAAAGAATCAATAAAGTAATGAGCAGAACCATATTATAAATAGCTACTATTTTTTCATCCAGATAAAAAATACACATGATCCAATGCACATAAATGAGTTTAATATTTATTTCTTTAAACATTCAGCAATGTTTCTCTGGTATATGTCTATGAAATTTGCCAATATGGGAAAACAGTCCAGCTTGTTATATTACTGATTCTGTGTACTTCAGTTATTTCCCCAAGAGTCTGACTTTTGTTATAAGTAAGAAGTCTCAAAAGGAGATCCTAAACATTTTCCCTTACACTTAAAGAAATGTTTAAAATACTGGACTGAGTGTAGCATGATTTTAAGCATCACTGAAAAAAAGCAAAATTCTTTCATATTTTGGATATTTAACTTTAAAAATCAGTTAATTAAAGTTTATATTCAGTATAATTCACCTTTTAAATATATTCAGTTCTATAAATTTGACAAATGATATATTTATGTAATCAGCAAAGTTAAAATATAGAACATCTATCATCCAGACAAGTTCCCTCTACCCCTTGGTAGCCAATCCTTTACCCACACCCCACATCAGAAAACCACTGATCTTATTTCTGTTTTGATGGTGACTATTTCAGAACACCATAAAAATAGAATCATACAATATATAGACTTTTGAGTCTGGGTTATTTTACTTACCATAAAATGCATCCACTTTGTTGCATATGTCACTAGCTCATTGTTATTACCAAGTAGCATCACCTTGCATAAATGTAGCACATTTTATCCATTCACAAATTAGTAGACATTCAACTGGCTTATAGTTATTAAGAATACAGGTGATAAATCTGGTGCGATCATGTCCATACGTGTATATAACAGGGCATACATATTCACTTCTCTTGGGTAAATAACTGAGAATGAGGTTGCTGGGTTGTATGCTGTTTGTTTAAACTTATAAGAGGCTGCCAGATTGTTTTATAAAGTAGCTGTACCATTTTGCATTCCCATCTACAACTCTGAATTACCCCACATTTTCACTAGCAGTTGTTATTGGCAACATTAAGGAATTATTTTAAACCTTATTAATAGATGTTTAGTGATATTTCGTTGTGATTTTTTAACTCCCTTTTACAGGTACACAAAATGACATTACTTAAAGTACAAAATGTTATGAACTTTGACATAAGCATATAATCTTGCAATTATTGCCACACACAAGATGGTAAATATGTTATAATACCCTGAATTCATCTCCCTCCTTTCCCACCCTCCTCAGCAATGCCTGGCCTACTTTCTGAAACTTTTTTTGCTTTTAGAATTGTCCATAGATAGACTCATGATTTTTTTTTCTTGGTCTGCCTCTTTTTGATCAGTCATAATTTTGAGATTCATTCATATTGTCATTTAACAGCAGCCTGCTAATTTTTATTTCTGAGAATTATTTTTCCTTTCTAGAGTTCTTTATTTTATTTGGTATATTCAAGTGTCTTCAGGCATTTCCTCTACCTGAATAACTTCTTTTAATAATTATTACAGAATAAGTTAGCTGTCATTGAATTTTATCATCTGCTATTGTTTTGAAAATGTCTTTTCTTTCATTTTTTAAATTTTTGTTAGACCTTTTTATTTTTTATTTTTTTACATTTTCTTTCAATGCTTTAAAGATATTGCTCCATGTCTTTTTAGCATATATTGTTTCTGGTGAGAAATTTGCTTTAATTCTTATCTTTGTTCGTCTATGTATAACATGCTCCTCTCCCTTCTCTTGTAGCTGTCTTCGGATTTTTAATTTTATTTTCAACAGGTTAACTGTGACATATCTAGGTATGTGTAAAGTTTTTTTGTTGAATTAGTGCATCTTCTTAGATTTGTCTGAGCTTGGATCTGCGGTTTGCTGTCTTTCATTATTTTTTGAAAATTCTTGACCATTATTTCTTTGAAGGTCTGTTCTGCCTCTCATTCTCTTTCTCTTATCTTTTTGGCACTCTGGTAGCATGTATGTAATTATGTTTGATACTGTCAGACATTTCTTGGATGGACTGTTCTTATTTTAGTCCCTTATTTTTTCATTTTTGTTTGAATATATATTTTTTCTTTTTTCTTTCTTTCTTTCTTTCTTTTGCTTTACTTTTTTTTGTTTTTTGGCACTGGAGATTGAACTCACAACCTTGCACTTGTGCCACTGAGCTAAATCCCTGGCTCTGTTTGAATAATTTCTATGGACAGTCTCCAATGTCATGACTTCTGCTGGGATCAGTCTACTGGCAAGATTGTTGAAAGCAATTTTTACATCCAATATCAGGTTGCTTATTTCTACCACTTCTATGTTTCTTCTGAAATTCCCTATTTATTTGTTGATTGATTGATTGATGTATGTTTTCTACCTTTTCTACTAGATCTTTTTCACAAGTTAAGCTTAGTTATGATAAAGTCACTGGCTGCTTGTTCAAACATCCAGGTATTAAATGTTTACTTCTGCTGATTGATTTGTCTCTTGACAGAGGGTTGTAAGTGTGTGTGCGTGTGATGTAATTTTCTAATGAATGATAGACATTACATGTAGAACAGTAGTGTATTAATCAACTTTCCCTCACTATAATAAGATATCTACAGAAGCTAACTTATAAAGGTGAAGTTTATGTAGCTCATGGTCTTGGAGATTCATTGTCCAAGATTAGGCAATCCCCTTAATTTGACCTCTGGCAAGGGTGGCAGATGGCAGCATGTCATGGTGGGAGTATGCACAGGAGCAAATGGTTGCATTGTTAGTAGAAGCATAGAAAAAGACTTGGGTGCCACCGTCCTTTCCAAGAGCTTTCCCTTAACAACTTAAGGACCTCTCATTGGGCTCTGCTTCCTCAACAGTGGCATCCCGTGGATAAATTCTTCTTTTTTTATTTAAGAGAAAAAAAGACACATATAAGAAAGACAAAAAGCAAAAGAGACAAACAAATGACTAGAGTAATGGGTAAATGTACACCAGTAACATTATAGGTTTACAAAACAGAATGATAGAAACTTGACAACGGTTGCAATATTGTGTATTGTTAGCTTCAAAATGGTTGTTTACATTAACAGATATAGACAAGCAAAATTGATCTAATCATATGAGTATTAACCGATCTTTCTCAATAACTAATACATTCTGCAGTATGTTTGTTTTAGTTATCTTACATATACATATATGCAGATGAGGGAAGGAAAAAGGATAAATCCTTTAATCACAATAAAATCTTGGTGGGGGATACCCCAACCACACCAACCTAGAGCCAATAGAGACTAAAATAAATTAACAGTGGGAAATGAGCAGGACCTTTCTTGCATAAGGTGGTTAAGGTGGAGAACTTACCCTAACAAGGAGTTGAAATGGCTTCTGGTTTTGTTGTTGCTGTGGTTAACAACAATGCACCACAGATTTCAAATTCTATTGGCAGGCTGCTTTTGCCTAATACTTATGTGGGGATGCCAGATCAGGTATTCCAGAGGCCTTCCTCAGGTTTATTGCACTGCTTTCAGCTTTCCTGCATGTCTGTACCACAAAAAAGCTCTCTCCTCATGGGCTTATCCACTCCTCAGCCTCAGCCTGTCATTACTATTTCTTTGCATTGGACATAAGGGGATTTCTCTGTTGTTTTCCTCTAGATTAAGTCCTGATGACAGTTGGTGAACTCAGGTATCTCTTTGCGGTCTTGCTTCTCCTTCAGGAAGCTAAATTCTACCTTGTATTTTTAGTTGATCTTGGGCAGGAGTTTTCTTCCCCTCCTCCACTGAGGGGAAATTGCTGCCCAAAATGGTTTTGTAACTCACCTTAGTGGGTCTTCTCTTATACCTTTCCCTCCTTCTCATGATGGATCTTTCTCTGTGCTTTGGGAAACAGTTGTTGCTGCCTCTCCCACAGAAACTTAGAGCCTTTGCTTCACATGGTAGAAAGGTCTAGGGGAATACATGATGTTTTGGTGCAAGCTCCAAAGACTTCCAGTTACCTGGATATATATATCCAGTTTTCTATCCAGTTCTTTCCATGAGCACTCAGTGGAGGTCCATGGATGAGAGCTTGTGTAAGATGATGAACTTTCTTGGTTAGGAACCTCACTATTCTGAACCTACACACTAGCCCACACTCAGCTCATGGCACTTTGTTAAAACTGTAGCTGATTTCTTCTCTATTTATATAGTAGTCTGTGCTTTCCTCTCAAGTGGGCCACCATTGGTGAGTGTTTATATTCCTTATTTCCCTTTGAAACAGCTTGTCTTTCTGTGGAATTCAGGTTATTTCGTTGGCCTTAGTTGACTGATAGTTCAATTGAAGTTGTGATTTCATTTTACCTGGATTTTTCCAATTATTAGAATGGGAGTGACATTCTTTGCAACTTTCTATACCCTAAATGAAAACTCATGGTTAACTGTTTTTTTTTTTTTTTTTTTTTTTTTTTTTTTTTTTTTTTTTTTTTTTTTTTTTTTTTTTTTTTTTTTTTTTTTTTGTGGCACTGGGGATTGAACTCACAACCTTGCGTTTGCCAGGGCAGGCGCTTAAGCCGCTGAGCCAAACTCCCCAGCCCTGGTTTTTTTGAGGCAGGGTCGCACTATGTAGCTCAGGTCGGCCTTGCGCTCGCGTTGTAGCCCAAGCCGGCCTCGAACTCACAACGCTCCACCTACCTCAGCCTCCCGATCATGGTTAACTGTTAAAAGCTTTGATACTATGATACTGAACCATTACTAGATATAGCACAAGATAAAAGATACACTTAAGTAAGATTTTATTGTTAATATTCTTCGTAATTTTAAATTTTTGAACAACTTTTTTCAGGGGCTTTTTTTGGTCTTTTTTTTTTCTATTTTCTTTTTTGGTAATAGAAATTGAGCTCAAGGCCTTGTGCTTGCCAGACAGGTGTCACACTACTGAGCTACATCCCCAGCCCTGAACAAGTTCTTATTCTGTCTATTTACACCAACTTTTGAAAACTTAAATATGGCTTGCGAAGTTTTTATATTAGGAATAGAAAGAATTCTCACTGTCATTTTCTTGTTGTGTTTGCTTGTGCTTGCACTATCAATATTACAATTAAGTGATGATAAATTATTTTTGGGCCATTTGTCTCTTTATGAGGGTAATTATCTTAAAACTGCATAATAAAATTAAAAACATTTTTCTTTCTTTTTATTTATTTGTTTATTTATTTTTGAGACAGGGTCTCACTATATAGTGCAGGCTGACATTGAACTCACTATGCAGCCCAGGCTGTTGTTGAACTTGTGTGATCCTCCTGCTTCAGCCTCCCAAGTGCTGAGATTACAATTGTGTACCACCACACGTGGCTGAAAATGTCCTTAACTGAGTACATTCATTGAAATACATCACAGAGTGCTGAATGGGTGTAATTAAATGATAGGAGTTTCTACGGTCAACTGCTGTACATTTGTGAATTCCCTCTGTGCTCTGAGGATCCTTTTGTATTGTGCATGACATAAGACTACATGACATGGACAGCAGCTGAGGGAACTAGCAGCAATCCACAAAATCTTTGCTATAATATTAGAAATATTAGACTTCAGAAACAGATATTAGAAACTCTCATATATCCTGCCTAGAATTCAGTGGATACTCTTGTGCAGCCCTTGGCTTGCCTAACCTAAACTTATGAGACACTGCACTAGACTCTAATTCCCCGATGGCAGACTTTGTATTTCAGTCATTTATTGTTTCCCCCAGTGCCTAGTATAGGGCTTTGTATTTAGTAATATGTATTTATTTGCTGGATTAATAAACATTAGGAAGCCCTGTTATTCACCAAATGGAGTGAGTCAGTTATGACTCCCAGGTAAGAAAAATAAAAATTTATGTAAGGTGATAGGTGATAACTAACTGTACCGTACTGGTCACAACTTTCATTTAATTTTAGAGAAAAAGAATTAAACACAAATTGGAGTCTTAGAGAAAGGTTCAAGGAGGAAGTCCATGTCAGCTGAGTCTTAACTTTGGGGAACATTATAGAAAGCAGAGATAAAAATGGCCTTTTCCATCAACAAGAACAACCTAGGCAAGGTAGAGCATTTGTAGAGTCTGGGTGTGTACATGATCATAAGAGGCAAGAGCACTGGTCCTTACACTCTGACTCCACTGGTAACATGGGCAATGGGAAGAAGGCCAAAGATTGTGCTATTGATCCTAAGTGTGATTGTTATTTCTGGTCTCCAAAGTCTTAAAAGTAGCTAATTCAACATAAATCAATGCACTGGGAAGCCCCAGAACCACAGAAACCAAGTAGAATATAGATCATTATGGCCTCTTCTCCCTCTGTGCCATGCCATAATGTGTAAATTTGTTCTTGCTTGACTTACCTACTTTCAAAGACAAATGTTTAGTGATTGAAATAAGGCCAGTCCCATGCAAGGTATCTGAGTTGAAGAAGAATAAGATATAATTCCTGACCTTGAGGAGCCTAGACTTTTGGGAGAGATAGACATTTAGGCAAATATTTTAAATGTCTCACTAAGGACTGATATGGACTTTGTACAAGACATTATAGGAAGTCAGAGGAGGCACAACTAATCCAGTTCTTGTCTAAAGGAGAATGAAGACTAGTGTGTGTCAGAGATAGCTTCTTAGAGAAAGGGACAACATAACTGAGTCTTGAAGGATGAGTGGAAGTTACTTAAGTAATGAGAGAATAAAGAAACTAATTCATGCTTCAGAAGAATAAATGATACTAGATTGAAAATCGTAAGGCAATGTGATAGCTTAGATAAGGTTTGAGTGTTCCCCAAGAATCCATGAGTTAATGTCTTGTCCCCAGGGTGAAACTGTTGGGAAGTGGTACAAGTTCTAACAGGTGGGATATAATGAGAGGTTTTTTGATGGGGAAAGGTCACCAAAAGCCAAATTACTTTGAAAAGGATTAAAGTAGTTCTCCTGAGACCCCTTAGTAGCTCTCAGGAGAGGTGATTATAGAAGGAGCAAGTATCTCCCCACCACATGCCTAGTTTTCCATTGAAGATGGATCACTTTCTGTACAGGTGCTTCACTATATCTGTGTACCATAAGGTAATGTAACCAGGGATGGAGCCCTGGTCATAGCCTGAGAGATATTATCTGGATTTTTGGTCTCCAAAATGGTAAGCTAACTACATGTGTTTTCTTCATAAATACCTTCTTAGTTATTTCATTATAATAATAAAAGCCAACGTTAAATCCCTAAAGGTGGAGCAACATTTCAAACAGGCACAGGGGAGAGAAATTAAAAGAGAGACCCTTAAAGAATGGTTCAAAAAGTGCAAACAGGAATGGAAGAGGGTGGAATCATAGAAGTCAAAAGGGAAAATCATTTTAAGGGGGAAGGAGTGATCCTGGTGTCAAATGCAGTGGAGAATTCCAGTAAAAGAAAGAATGAAAAATGTTCCTTGGATTTAGAAAGGTCAAAGTTTGAGGGCCTTCACACTGAGTGATATCCCCCATCCCTTTTCATTTCAAGACAGCATCACTAAGGTTTTAGTTGCCCAGGTTGGGCTCAAGCTTGTAATCATCCTGCCTCACCCTTCCAGAGTTAAATTATAGCAGTACTCTTAATTACAGAAATGTCAGGGATGGAAACAAGTGCCAGATTCTCCCAAATCCAGGCTATAGTGAAGAAAGGGAAAAGAATCCTAAGAGATAGAGGGAAATTAGAGGAATCTAGGCTTGGAGGTTGCTCCGAGATTGAAGAAGTTTAGCAGAAAGGTGAGAAGGAGAGGCGCTGTGGCCAGAGAGCAGAGTTGCTCAGGTAAGGTCGCTCACTTCTATGGAGGGGTGATCAGGGGAGACTGGTAGTGATGAGAAGTAGCAGTCCACAACCTTTTTGACATCAGCAACCGGTTTCACAACAGATGATTTCTCTACAGACTTAGAATAGGAGAGATTGTTGCAGAATGTTTCAAGCACATTACATTTACTGTATACTTTATTTCTATTATTACATTGTAATATAAAAAGTTACACAATTCATCATAATGCAGAACTAGCGGGAGCCCTTATTCATTTTCCCACAACTCCATGGTCCCATTTGGGGAGTGATGGGAGACACCAATACCTGAAATGTGTTGCTTAAATCCAGTCTACTCTGTAACCTTGTTTTGGTTGCTGCCACTGCAGAAAATCCTACTTCACATAGACAGGGTATTGAAAATGAAAGCAGGCTTTTCAACTCTTCTGGAACAATCTCAGGATATTCTCCCTTAACTTTAATGTAGAATTTATGCAGATTTGAAGTCGTCTCAAACATACTTTTAAGACCACCATCATTTTCAACGTCAAGCAGCTGATCTTCTGACATGGACAAGTTGATTCACCTGGCCTATTCACAAATGGATTGCAGATCCATTCCTTCCTAGGGGTTTCCCCGTGGTTGAGAATGTATGCTCAAATTCATTTGAAACTAAGATAGTTTTTTTTTTTTTTTTGCAGCACTGGGGATCAAACTCACAACCTCACACCTGCCAGTGCAGGCGCTTAAGCCACTGAGCCAAACTCCCAGCCCTGGTTTTTTGAGGCAGGGTCGCACTGGGTAGCTCAGGCCGGCCTTGCGCTCACGTTGTAGCCCAAGCCGGCCTCGAACTCACAACGCTCCTCCTACCTCAGCCTCCCGAGTGCTGGGATTAAAGGCGTGCGCCACCATGCCCAGCTGAAACTAAGATAGTTGATCAAGCACCAGCTGGGAGAAAGGTCCAGGCTGGTGTTCTTCAAAATCTCCTCCAATGATTGAAACATGTCAAAATTCCCAATGTTCACTTGTTGTCCCCATAATTCTAATTTGGCTTTAAATGCAGCCACTTTATCTGCCAACTTGAACATAGTTGTCATTTTCCCCTGAAGTGACAGACTCAGTTTGTTGAGCAGGTTGAATATGTCACATGAATAAGCAAGTTTTGTAACCTGTTCTATGCCACTAAAATGTGCTGCCAGTGGTGATTTTTTTCTAAAGGAAATCTCTGGAGTGACTCTCTGAACTCAAAAACTCTGGCCAGTGATCCACTTCTAGAAACTCCTGTATTTAAGAGAAGATATGTATGAGCTGCATCCATCTCCTCACAGAGATGTGAGATAAGGGCAAACAGATGTGAGTGAAGGGTATGTACTTTAATGTGATTGATAATTTTAATCACATCCTGCAAAGTGTTGTTAAATCCAGGTGACATTTTTGGCTAGCAGACATTTTTCTATGACTGACACATTGTGTAGATTTCCATTCAGAAGCAACCTCTTTGACACAAGTAGTGAAGCCAGAAAGGCTTCCAGTCACAGTAGCTACCATGTCCATACATAT
Source organism: Dasyprocta punctata (assembly GCA_004363535.1). NCBI lineage: Eukaryota > Metazoa > Chordata > Mammalia > Rodentia > Dasyproctidae > Dasyprocta > Dasyprocta punctata. The sequence continues at coordinate 3,652 of RJWM01043710.1, read as the reverse complement.
AACAACACAAAATGGCTGGTTCAGTTTTTCTGCTATGTAATAACTCATGTACTTGAGAAGTTTTGAAGCTGTGATTTTGGTTGGCACTAAAATTGTACATAGCATATTCTTATGTACATCCTCCTGAAAAATACATGACACAGAAACAAGCTATGCGAGTACCACTCAGACTGCTTCAAAGCTCAGGAATATCCCAGGACATCTGAGGACATGACCCCACTTGTCTAGCACAGGTGCACACTGTGATACAATTATGTAACTATGACTTAGCACAGGTAAATATACATGCACTGGTTACAGCACTATGAAAGAATGTAAGTATGAGATAGCAACCTGTATAAGAATTATACAATAAAGACACAGGTTGTTCTGGCTCTTTCACTCTTGCATTCTTGTGCTCTTGCTCTCTGCTCTGCTCCTTTATGCCTGCTGCTGTTGCTGATGTCTTGCACATGTGCGTTCTTTAATCTTGGGACCTCACCCTCAAAAATCTCCCTTGGGCACCCCCAAGCAGGCCAACACAAGCATTGTTGCCTTGTTGTCAATATTGATGGACTCCTCAACCTGGACTGTGCACCATGATGACACATTAATCCTCTAGCGATTTTGACTCAACACTCTATCAATTCATGTAATTTTTATGCAACCTAAAAAAGAAATACATACCACCTTTTAAACTTCAGCCTCTCCTAAAAGTTCATGACATGTGTCTTTAGGAGCAGGAGGGATCAATTCTACAACTATAGTAAGGACTTTTTAGCTTTACCAATGTAGTTAAGTTACTGAGACTAATGCTCTCAGTGCAGACACATTTGATGAAGTGTGCCTTCAACAGTTGCTTCTGATCCTCCTGCTCATGTTTTTTTTTTTTTTCTTTTGAATAACTCCAAAAGCTTGACTTTTAATACAGGGTGCTTGGTGTCCATGAGGCAAGGTAGATTTGAAGGTTCCATGGTTTTGTTGAATTGCTCATCACCACATATTATAGAGTGCACTTGGAAAGTGTGGATTGCCTATTGCAATGAACCCATGACATTAGTAAGATTCTTGGTGTTTTCTTTTAAATGAAGCTTTCTCCTTTTTTGTTACTTGCCACTCAGTGATATGGTTTTAATATGTCTTCAAACAATTGGTTTATCATGGTTTCTGCACAGTCAAACCTTTCTGGTAAGGTTAATCTGTATTTCTAGCCACTTTCCAGCACTAGTAACACTGCCTCAGCTCCACCTGAGATCAAGCATTAGATCCTCAGCAGGAGTGCTCAACCTGGACCCCTGGCATGCACAGCTCACAGTAAGGTTCATGCTCCTATGAGAACCTAACGCTGTCATTGATCTCACTTACCCAACAGACAGTGAGGCTCAGGAGATAATTTGAGTTATGGGGAGTGGCTACAAACAGAGCAGAATCTTTAGTTTCTTAAAGGTAGAGTGCTATCAGTACATGGCGTAAGGCAGTGGTGGAGAACATACGGCACTCATGCCGTAGTGAGATGTTTGTATCACTGTATCTGAAAGGTTCACTATCACTGGCCTAGGGATTAGGGACCCCCACTGTAGAAGACACCAAGGAGGAGCCACAAAGAAAATAATGTCACTTGGGCTAAACAGGAAGAGTGTAAGGCTGGTCAGGCTTCAGTGCACTTGGGTGAGTGAGGGGAAGTCAGGGAATGATAGAAATGTGAGGGATGTAAGACGGTAGAGCCCAGTGGCAATATCCTCAATATCCTCAAAGGAGAAGAGGTATTTAACTGTGGGTGGAAAAGAGTGAGTCAGAAGCACCTGTGGGAAGTGAGGACCACCTAAAGCTTTGAGCAGGGTGGAAAATGAGCAGCATCCATGGGAAAGAGCTGGGGAAGCCCTCAGTGATCTCATGGTTTCCCATAACACCTAGAGAGTTGGGAAGAGGTCTAAAAGGAAGGCACAGGGAAGGCCAACTCAGAGAGGGGGAGCACATAGGACAGAGCATTGAGGGCTGAGAGTTGGCAAGATTGGGACACTTGGAGCTGGAACAGAGAGCAAAGGTGCCAGTGCTGATACAAGCAGGCCTGGCTGGATGAGCTCCTTTTGTGAGGAGGTGATGTGAAGTCCTCCATAGAGTGAGAGCCCGTGGCTGGGAAGCTCTGTCCTCAGAGCATGGGCTTCAACTGCAGCTCAGGGGCCTCCATGGGTTTCTTCCCTGGCCTGAGACTTATGGGGTGGCTCCTTGCTGTTGTTCCAGCTCCCAACCTTCTCGGCTTCCTCAGAGGTATATGAATCATCCTCTCCCTGCTTTCCTTAGCTTTCTCCTGACTGATTACCACCCCCACCCCATCCTATCTTCCTAGTTTGGGGCCATGATGTCTTGTGGCACAGGCACTGTCAAGGGAAAAAAGAGTCTCCACATTAGTCTGTTTTCCAGGTGACAGGAACTTAGTCCTTTGAGAGACAATTTTGTATCTTACAGTTTCTTGGCAGAAATCAGTCAAAATTTTTATTTTTATTTTTAAATTTTTTTGATGAAAATTTCTTGCTTAAGGAATTACTTTAAATAATGACTAGGAAGTCTCCTGTCTGTTTTGAAAAGAGGAAGCACATAAGTAAATGGATGATAGTGACGAAAGTCCTCACTAACGACATCAATTACATATCATGTCATAATAAGTTGATGCTCAAGGGACTGCTGAGATAGACTAGTAGCAGCTGCTGTGCTGCATTGCTAAATGGCCCCCCAAGCACCACTCTAACACATCCTGGTCCACTGTCATGGCTGTCACCATTGTTGTCTCTTCCTCTTATTCCCCTGTCTCCCTCTATGTCTGGCATGCCTTGTTTCTCCCAATCAGCTGCCTCGTTCGTCACTGCGTTGTTTATGGGAAGTCGTAAGGCAATTTGGCTTCCCAAAGGAATTATCCACTTGGCCTTTGTGTCTGCTACTCACTGGGCAGAGAATTTTATGCCTCCTTCCAGAATTGGGATTATTGCTGATTTTATTTACTATTCCAAAACCTATAGCTGTTGACTACTTCTTACTTGCCAGGCTATAAAGTAGGAGCTGAAGGAAAATAACAAAAAAGAGTCTCTGCTCTTATGAAGTTCATTGTTTAAAGGGAAAATAGACAATAAGCCAAACTAGAAGTTGAGAAAAAAAATAAATGAAGGAAGCAAACAGTGATGAATTGGAGATCAATCTTTCTTTGGAGTGTGTGTGGTAGAGTAGGGATTAGTTCAGATTGCCCGCCATAGAGGCTTCTTTGCAAAGTGGTATTTATGCTCAGTTCTAAGTGATGAGCAGGGTCTTCCAGGCAGGGTTGAACCAAGAACTACTCCAGCAAGAAGATTTCATATGCAAAGTACCCAAGGTGGGAATGCCTTGTTGCTTATGATGAACTGAAAGAAAACTATTCTGGATCTCAGTGAATGTGAGGGGAAAGGAGATACCAAAATTGAAGGACAAGAGATCAGGGCAGACATTCCTGGGTGCTGGAGGCCATGGCATGTACTGCTAGAAGCTTGGGTTTAATTCCGAGTTCCACTGGAAGTCACTAAAGAACAATAAGCATGGGAGCTCTACGATTTGGTTTCATTTATAAGATCAATGCAGTGACTGCAAAGTGAACAGATTGGAAGGGAGGACTGAAGGCAAAGAGTTCAGCAATACCTGTCATGGTGCT
>RJWM01043709.1:0-13657 GCA_004363535.1 Dasyprocta punctata | reverse complement strand
ATCTAAACTGCTTTTAAAAATAAGATTTTCACTTCAGCAAGCAAAAATAGTAGGAAGTTAAAACCTCAGAAAATGGGGCGAGGAAATGGATCTGAACTGTTCCCCCAAAGCTCCTGTGCTGAGAGGCTCAGGTCCCCAGGGCAGCGGGGTTCACAGGTGAGGCCTTCAGGAGGTGACCAGGGCCTCACTGACGGGTGAACCCACTTTAGGAGTGGATTCTTCCAGGCTACTGGAAAGGGCCTGGAAGCCCAGGAGTTCACGCTCAGCTGGAGGAAGCGGGTGACTGCGGAATCGGCCTTCCAGGGTGTTACTTCGTCCCAGGCTCCTTCCTCCTCTCTCTGCTTCCTCACCGCCAAGAGGGGGGTGGTGTGGCCCCACCACGTGCCCCTCACCACAGGCCTCCCCACACCAGGCCAAGCCGACCGCTGACCAAAGCTTCTGAAACAATGAGCTGAAAGCAATCTTCCCTCTTCGTAAGTTGTCTGTCAAGTATTTTGCCACAGCGACAGGAAGCTAACACACACACAGGGAAACTTTGGTCAAACTGCAAACTGTCAGTTAATGAGTAAGTTCTAGAGATTTAATGTACATACTGTACTCCTGAAATCCGCTGCAAACAGATCTACATGTTCTCAGCAAATACATAATACACGGGAAACTAAGTAAGGTCACAGATGTGTTAGTTACCTTGATCGTGGTACACATTTCAAGAGGGAGACGTGTGTTAAACATTACTCTGTGTACCTTAAACGTAGACAATACTGATTTGTCAGTTATACCTCAGTGAAGCTCAGAGGAAGAGTTAAAATCATTACCCTTGAAAACTTACTTCGTAGTGTTCGTATTCATCAAGGTTAAATGTGTTGAAATTAAAGAAGCCGTACTGCATTGCCTAAAATCCAAAAGAAAGCTTGTAAGAAGAAAGATACAAATAAGGATGCAATTTCCTAATAATAAATACCAGGAGGTACCCCAGAAAAGTACTGTTACATTCAGGTTACTTTCCATTCAGAGGTTTCAAGGGAAGCAAGGCTGTATCTTTTCTACGCTTCTGTTATCTAGAGATTGACTGGAACATTATATAATGAAATGTCACTTTAAATTTTCATTTACCAGCCATCTTACTCCTGCACAATAAAATAATCAGGGCATCAAAGTAATCCTACTAACTCACTCACTAGATCAACACCACCTGTAGTACAAGACAGAGAAGTTTAGGATTCGAATACAATGCAGACTCCAATGGCCTCTAAATATATATAACAATGAGGAAAGAAACCACGGGCCCACAACACCTTAACCTACCAATTCTTCTGAACAGTATTACTCAATTAAGAGATCAATGTGACAGCCGGGCGTGGTAGCGCACGACTTTAATCCCAGCACTTAGGAGGGCTGAGGTAGAAGGGTTGAGTTTGAGGCCGGCTTGGGCTACAACTCGAGCATAAGGCCGGCCTGAGCTACACAGTGCGACCCTGCCTCAAAAAACCAGGGCTGGGAGTTTGGCTCAGCAGCTTAAGCGCCTGCCTGGCAGGTGCGAGGTTGTGAGTTCAATCCCAGATCAATGTGACACAATGCTAAAAAATTCAAATTTTTGAGGAACAAAACCCAGTATTTTTTCCCGTAATAAAATAAAATTTCTGTCCTATCCTTTGGCCTCACTAAGCAAAATAAAGCAAGAGTGTCCAGCCTGGTTTTGAGACAAGGACGAATCAAGAGTTGGTGGGCTCCGGGCCGGGTCCTTCTGACTCACTGACCACTGAGCCACCCAGGACAGAAGAAGCAAGGATTTGGCATCTACATGGGACTGCAGGTACCAAAGGCGTAACTCTTGTAAACTCCATTCTCGAAATTTAAATCTCAAATAAGAATGTAAAATGGGAAGGCTGGAATATCAACTAAACAGTGCTCATTTTATAAAAACATTTACAGTTGTTTCCACTTCTCTGTGGGGAAGATGTTTCCAGATCACCTGGGGGTACTCACAGCGACAGACAGCATGGTGGGGACGCTGTGTACAAGGGTCATTTCCTGTACACACAGAACCGGCATAAGGCTTAATTTACAACTTAGGCACAAAGAGAGGAACAACCAATGCTAAAATAGAATGTTTATAAGAATCGACTGCACTAAAAGTAATTTAAAATTTATGAACTTTATTTTTGGAATTTTCCATTTAGCGTTTCTGGATTGCAGTCGATGGCAGAAAAACGAAACCAAAGATAGGAGGACTAGCACATTTCAGTTAATGATTCCACAACCAGATCCATGATAAACTTCCTTTCCTCAGTGTCATCTTTCATGACGTTTGCACAGCAGTGTTCTCAACAGACTGAGGTTTCTAACACAGTCCAGGGCCTGGGCAGAGCTTGCTGGAAGGGTCCAAGTCTTCCCAAGGCCCTGGCTTCCATCCCCAGCCTCAGAATAAACCAGTTTACAGGGAATTGCCATTTCCCTCTGAATCCCGTAAGCTGATCTACTAGGAATAATCCTAAAATTAAGATACAATCACACTGAGAAATGCAATAATATTCACAATCCGCCATAAATCAAAAAAATGTTCTAATTGAAATGCAAAAGCCATTAACCCTTGAATAAAACTAAACACAGCATAAAAATACGATCCTGATCTATCACAGCAGCTGACAGGACTGCAGTGCAATACCTGATTTTTATCTTTATTTATTTATTGTCTCTTTTTAAAACAGTTTCACTATGCAGTTCAGACTGACCTCGAACCCACAGCAATCCTCCTGCCTTGGCCTCTGAGTGCTGGAACTACAAGCTCACACCACCACGCCCAGCTCAATCCCAGATTCTTCCTAAAAAGGTCAGTAAGCAACAACAGCAACAGGGACACAGTGTCACAGGACCATTTTCCAAGCCCCCGAGCATCCGCCTTTGCTCTCTTTGAAGGTGAACGTCCTTGCTGGTGGTGCACATTGGGGATCGCCCGGCAGCGACCTTGGCTGTACCCGGAAGCTGCCATTCCCCCCCGCTGCCCTTCTCCCGCTGTCCACTGGCCCTGGCCCCGCCTACACTCGGGAGTTGACAGTGCTGGGCAGAGTGGCGGTGACCACACAGGCAGCTTGGGCTCCACAGTCCTGGAAACGCGATCTCAGCACAAGACGTCCCTGCCCTGGGTCACCTGGTCCAGGGACACTCAGTAGTCTCTGAAAACGTGCACCGAGCAGTCTCTCATCTGAACACACAATTGCCATCCAATTTCCCAGAAAGCCACCTCATTTCATGACGCCAGGAAGAACCCTGCACCCCTCTGGCCTCCGGGAAAACCAGTCACAGGCAACCCGAGCCACTGCTGAAGCCTCTCTGGCTACCGAGTCACAGTTCCGGCTCCCAGGGCCGCCCCACACTCGGGAAATACCCCCAAGAGGGCACCATGCACCGAGACAGGGCCTGATGCGGGCACAGCCCCTTGGGGACAGGAAGGAGCCCCCCCCCCAGGCCGCACACCCTTGAGGTTGTAACACACCAGAGACACCCAGGGACGAACAGCTGTTTTGTTCTGCTGGCGCTGGGAGTGAAATCCAGGGCCCCACTGGTGCTAAGTACACAGCCCACCGCTGAACTGCACCCCCCGGCCCCAAACACGGTTTCCACAAAGCAGTAGCAATCCACTTAGTTTTATAAAAGATAATTGGCTCTCTAAATTCTTTGGTCCAACTAGAAACTGAAAGCTTGAGCAAACTAAATCTGTGTTTCACAGTTAGTATGTTACAGAGATGTCTTTGGTCAATAGCATGGTTAAGAAACAGACTTGTAAAATACATAAACCAAAGAGAACCTGGAAACCAGTAATGTATTTGTTTCTTTTGTGATCAAACTCACAACCTCTCGCCCGCCAGGCAGGCACTTACACCACTGAGCTAAATCCCCGGTCCTACGTTTTTTGAGACAGGGTTCTGCTATGTAGTTCAGGCTGGCCTTGAACTCACTTTGTAGCCCAGGCTGGTCTCAAACTTGCAACGATCCTCCTGCCTCTGCCTCCCGAGTGCTGGGATTACAGGAGTGCTGGGAATACAGGCATGCACCACCACGCCCGGCTCTTTCTTTTTTTAAAGCACGACACTCTCAAAACTAATTCTGGATCACCAACCTAATTATTTCACTGACTCTCACTGTTTCCTCACTCTTCAGTTCATCCTGGTTTGGGTTTTTGGGACAGTGCTTAAGATGGAAGCCAGGCCAGGCACGCGCTCTACCAGTGAGCTACATCCCAGCCCTGGCCCCTGCTTTTACCTGGCTTGTTTCCCAACTCAGGCACAGAGCCTCCCAGAAATTCAGAATATACTGGGTCCTGCTTTGGTATCCCAATCTAACGTGAATCGTACGCATCCTGGGAGCAGTCCTAATAGGCAGCTCCCTGGGGAAGACAGCCTAGCCACCCCGATTCTTCCTCAGTCCCCCAACACCACACCGAGTGCACCCCAGAGTTACTCACCTTCTTCACTGCATGGAAACAGTCAAGAAGTGTAATGTAGAAGCTGCAGCTTCCGTAGGCAGCGTCTCTGAAATTTCAAGAGTATTGAAACAGACATAACTCAGTTAATGTTCTGTAGCACACTTACCTCCAAACAGAGCTGACTACAACCTCAAACCACACATGCATGGGGTGTTCCTCGCTGGGTGACTTCTGCCTCTGAAAATTGGGCCTCCGCCTTCTAGTCAACTGATCCACAGAATCTACCCCTGCTCCCCAAGAGCAGGGTGTTTGAATTTTTTCTTAAAACTGGAAAATACTGTATCACATTGTGGACAGGAAAGACTGCCTTCTGATTGCGTGTAAATGTGTATGTGTGTCTACACAGGCACGTGGCCGTACGTATCCCCATCCAAGGAGGGAACGAGCCAAGCTTAACTGCCCACGTAAGTTGGGTTTTAACACTCAGATGGTTAACCTGAAAAACTAAACTGCCTGTTAACTTTTAATTCTTGCAAAACCCTAAGGGTTGAAACTACTGATTAACTCTAGTGAGGAAAGTAGCTTTAGATATTATTGACTGAAGTGGTCAGAACGGGATGATAGTCTTGGCAGGCTTCTCAGCCGGGGTGCTGGTGCGTGCCGCCAAGACCAGCTCTTGAGATGCTGCAAGTTCAAGGCCAGCCTGAGCTACATGGTCAGTTCAGGGCCAACCTGAACTACACAGCAAGACCCTGTCTCAAAAACAAAAACAAAAACAAAACACCCCAAGTGTACTGAAAGCAGAGGGCTTGCTGACAGACAGATGGGGGTTTGACGGTATTCAGAAAGAAGAAAATCACAACAGCCCGTGGAAGTGGCTCCTGGTGTGGGCGCAGGCCAGCAGGGTCAGGACCGTGCCACCTTGACAGGGACACGCACTGCCAGCAGGGGACTGTGAGCTATGCTCACGTTTACCAACCCCTGAATGACAGAACCAACGAATACTTTGCTCTACAGGAACAATCTTTTCACGGAATAAAGAAAATTTTCAGATAGAGAAACTAAGACAAGGAAATAACGTCAACCAAACTAAATCCAAACTCTCAATGGAAATGGTGACCTCTCCAAGTGCATCCCAGTGACCTGGGCCATGCTGTCTTACCTAATAGCCGGCACGGTCCTCTGCAGCTATAACAAGGCCCCGCCTTGCCCTTAAAGGCGAGCTGACTCAGCCGTGGTGACAACGTGGCCCACACGTTTTGGACAACCTGCTCCATGTATCAGAGGACGAGCACCTTCCTCCATTGGTCATGCTTACTCCCCCACACCTCCAGCTTTACACTCCCCCGCGCCCCCTTCTCCTGTGCAAGCCGTCGGCTTTCCTCAACACACAAGGCAGCTCCAAACCTGAACCTGAGCCCTGGAGAGGAGACCGCTTTGCCGCTAACACCACGCAGAAGACTTGGAAAACGAGATGCCACTCCGTGAAGGAGAACCACTTGGAAACTTCAGAATCAGGCCCAAGACTAGTTTAAAAAATAGCGGCTTTCATAGCAACTTATATTCACCTTGACCCCAAGCTGCACTGAAAGAGGATGGGAACAGTCACCGAAAGAGCCACCCTGATATATGCAGAGAACAGCACACTGCCAATAAAAAAGGGTGAACGACTGGGGCCTGCACTCACAGGCAAACCTCCCAGACATTTCAGTCTTTCCAAAGTCAGCTCCCGGCTCTCCAAGACGCATGTGACGTTCAAAGGCAAACAAAAGCTAACTGATGGCGGTAGACATCACAGTTGGGGTTACTGACCACAAAGTGGGGGGAGTGGGGGCCTTCTGGGGTGATGGGGTGCTCTGTGTCCTGGCACTGCAAAACCTCACTGGGCTGTACTCTTACTTAAACCTCAAGAAGTATACAAACACTCAACAGATGTCAGCTAGGTCTATGAAGTACACCAAGTGTTTCAATATGCAGGGTGTAATCTTCCTCTTCAGAGAGATTTTCATTCCCATTTGTGGCGGAACAGACCAAAGTTCAACTACCAGGCTCAAATGTGTAGAGGACAACAGAGAGAACGAGAACAGTAGCAGAGCTAAGAGTCAAACCCCCGTCTGTCTGACAGGAACAGGCAAGCTCTCAGCAATCATGCCAACTACGTCCCAAGAAAACAGACAGCCATCAAAACCAAAGACAAAAATGGAAAACCCTAAGAAGCAAAGAGTATTACACCAGAGAACAGAAGTATATGACCTTTATAACACGGATCCTAAGGTACCCAGAGAGTGCTAAACTACATTTTACACTGTATTTTCACTGAGATGGAAAAATGTTTAATATAATTCAATCAGAAATCATATATTCATGCAATACTCTCTTGAACTTGCTGGCAAAAGAATTAAACGAACTGAATTAAATCACATAATGCTATTGAACAGAAAAGGATGAGTGAGATTCTTGCACAAATTCTTGTTAATAACACTGTTACGTTTATTCTTTGCACTTTGAAGTGGCAAGGATAAAAAAGATAATTCCTTTCAAAATATTATCAGGCTTTTTATCACTTCTGATTGGCCTTTCTAAGTAAGTTCTATAAAACAGACAAAGAACCAAATTTAATATTTTAAGACTATCACAGACTGATACTTCTGTAAAATACAACAGAATATAAAATGCAATGCAAATATTGTAATTATCTCATACCCATGATGATATAGTAATCTTACTTTTGTAAATAAAACCGCAATGCTAGGGGAAAAACGGAAGGGGGGAAAAAACATAAGCTACAAGCCCAAAGGTGTTCATTATTTGATTCCATGGAGCCAAAATTACTGTATTACTATGAACACCTCTAAAAGCTAATTCTCAATCTCTGTATTTCATCACAGGCTGGTGACAAAAAGCTCTCAGGCCACATTCTGACACACACTGCTTTAGATAAACCTAGTATCTGACATCAATGCCTGAAGAGATTCCAATTTCACAAAGTTGAACAACTTTGAACTAAGTCCTGTTTTTTCAGAGAGCTTTTGGCTTGGGCTCCTGGGGAACAGAGGTCACCAGCTTCTTCATACCAGATCTCACTGATTTTTACACACAGGACCATTTATTCTGTTTTTCAGCACTTGTATTTAAACAAACATGAAACACTTTCCATGTCAACAGTGGTTTGTGGGCCCTCAGACTGTGAGAAATGTGTGCCCATGTTCTGACTCCAGGACCTTGGGGAGGATACACTGTGGGAATGGTATTAGGAAGGTTTACAGTTGTAGAGAAGAAACAAAATTATCACCGTGTATCAAGAGATGACCAATGGGCTGTGACTCAGACACTGCAAGTATTTCTCCTAACGGAAACACAGGTGCTACTGTTTTGGGTGGAATTAGTCAGACACATCACCCCTTCATCTCCCCACCCAATTCAGGTAACAGAATTCCTAAGTTCACCAGCAAGAGCTCGAAAGAAAGAGATCACAATGATACTGGGCTCAAATCAATTCTCCAATTCACTTCATCACTATCACACAGACTTAAATAGAGTATGTGACTGACTTCTTGTAGGTGGTCCTAATAGGTCTCTTTTTTGTGGAATGAGTCGTTATTTGAGGAGATTCTGCTGATCATTAGAGAAACCTTCCCAAAGGGCGGGGATTCCCAATGTTATCTTTTTAAAGGTAAGGCTGAATCTTCCAAATCTGACACTCAGGGTATATGTGGCAACTCTAAAACAACTTATCTGTGATAAGTTACAACAGCATGAAGTAATCAACAAACTAGGTTATGAGTAAAATTACTTCACATGTTTATTACCCATTAAGCACCACAGGAGCTTTCGGAGTCTATGACTACGCACTTCAATGAACATGTAATTGTTAGAATTTGACTTAAAGGAAAAAACCCACGTGCGTTTGTGTTGTTGTTTTTTTTTCCAAAATACCTTCAAGATAACCACACAGAAAGTCTGGGGTGAGGAAGTCCTGCATTTATGGAGAGAGTACTGTCCACCACCTCCGTGACTCAACTGCTTGACCGGCTTTGTTGGGGATGGTTCCCTGATTAGCAGCTCTCCCACTACCTCTGCGGGCTGTGCTCCTGACGACTGGGAAAGCTTGCGGCTTAGGGTTTTAGGAGCCAAGTTCCTGGGTCGCAGTTCTGCATAAGGATTCTCTCACCTGTCTGCAAAGCTTACATTTCATCAGCGACAGTGGCTCTTGACCAGGGGGAAGTGGCTCGTGCACTCCGCTCTGGCCATGTCCAGAGAGATGGTGCATTGTGAGTCCTGGAGTTAGGGGTGGGGATGGCGTTGGGATCTAGCAAGCGGAGGGCAGAGATGCTGATGAGCATCCTCTGACACACGGGGCAGCGTCCACGCCAAAATGGCAAGTGTCACTGTCGGGAACCCCAGGTCTGTAGCGTCACTGACACCCAACCTCAAGCATCTGTCTTCCAGAAACCACCATAAAGAGAATTCTGGCAAGAGTCTGATTAATCTATCACATCGTTCTTAATATTTACCTGAAAGGAATATAGGATGTATCTCCAAAGATTAATATTCCATATGCTTCTTCCGGAGTTCTCCCCAAATATATAACCTATATTTAAAAAGAGAAGAAAAATGCAATTTATCTCTAAATGCAGAATGCTGTCACTGTAAAACAAGCTTTATACAGTCAGTGGAGCTGGGTTCTCCGCTTTCCCCAGCACCTACCCAGTTTAACATAGCTCTTCCTACACAATTCTCTAGAATACTAAATAACTGTGGGCTAGACATGGAACACAAGTTCAATTCAAAGAATGTAAGAACAATGTAATTTTTTCCTATGAGGGAAACCTAAATTCCTAGTGATGAACTTTTAAAAACTGTAATTTTAAAAACTAGTTATGAAATGACTGTATCTAAATATAAGGCATGATAGAAGGAAATTCATAGATTGAGACTAAATTGATTTATATAACCATCAAAGAAATATTTGCTAGCAATATATAATTTTATGCTTTTTACTTTTTTTTTTTTTTTGGTACTGGGGATCAAACACATAACATCGTGCCTGCCAGGCAGGCACTTAGGCCACTGAGCTAAATCCCTGGCCCTATTTTTTGAGACAGGGTTTCACTATGCAGTTCAGGCTGGCCTCAAACTCACTTTGCAGCCCAGACTAGCCTTGAACTCAACAACGATCCTCCTGCCTCAGCCTCACAAGTGCTGGAATTACAGGTGCGTGCCACCATACCCAGCCATTCCCCCTTTTTTTAAAACCACTGTCTGCTTACCCCAGATTACTTCTGGCCCTGGGGTAAAAACCTAAGTTTCAACACCAAGAAGGTGATCAACCAGTGGTAGACAGGTGCCATGAGGGGCTGAAGCAAAGGGACTGCGACTCAATCCTTTATAATTTGATCCAGACTTCAAATAATTCAAGCCCAGTTGGACGTGTTTCATATTTCTTTTCTTACATCCAATGATTTGAAGCTTTAGCTATACACACAGAGTCTGCCGCAGTTTAAAAACCAAACATGACACAGGCTGTCCTGCCCCAGAGTTAAGAACAACCAAAAAGATTTAAATCCAACCAACAAATGCCGTTGCCTGAGAAACCAATAAACTATTTGCAAATATCCTTTGTGGAAAAATGTCACAATGTTTACAGCGTTTAAAATTCTTGTAACTATTTTCACATGTGAGCCAGATGACATAGTCTTTCCTATGCCAAGAATCTGATTGATCTTTAAAAAACAACAACAAAATCACTCTCCAGATTAATGCGGAATGTTAAAATCAATACAAATTCGTAACTAGGCACCAGAACGAAAAAGGTCAACAGGGTAAAGAATACACAGCACGAACGATTTTACATTAAAAAAAAGTAAAATTACTTCACAGCTCCTACACAAACACTGGTCAGAAAAAAAAAAATCCCAAATCACTTTTTAAAAATAATCCAATGGGCTCAGATTTTTACTAGTTTTAACTTTTCAAACTATTTTTATACATATAGTAGGTATTTATACATATAGTGGGTTGGCACAATAATCTTAAATGTAGATAAAAGGAAACTGGAGGATATCTGGAATAGCAAATCTATCTGTCAAGGCCCAGCTGCTATTTACAGTTGCCTGGCCGCTGTTGGCCTACCTTTCACCAACACCTGGGGAGGGGTACTCAGGCAGCCACTGGTTCACCCTCTGCTTACTTTTCAAAATAATAATAATGAGTGAACTGTCCTAGAGGTAGGGGGCATATTCAAAGACAAACCACAAATCTTGATCTTCTAAAAATAATCCGGCTCCTAATTGTGACACATGGGGAGGGGGACCCGTGACCATCTACGGACACTGCATGAGTTACATAAACTGGCAGCTGCACTTTCCAAACCGCAGCATGAACAGCTCATCCAAGATCCCTCGGCTGGGGACTGATGGAAGAGGGCCTCCCGCTCAGGCCTTATTTACAGACAAGAAACCGTACTATCTGCAAACAAGGACTGACCGACACAGGAAGGGAGCCAGAATTCCAGCAAGCTTAACCGGATGGGAAGCAGGCAAAGGACTCCTTCTCTGCGCTCCTTCCCTGCAAGAATCAGGGGCAGCCGAAGAAAGGTCAGGCCAGCCCCCTGGGGTGACAAAGGGAAATAAACCTGACCAACCCTGCTGAGAGGACAGCTGCCTCCTCCTGGGCACGGTCTGACTGCAGGCTGGGCTGCTCTTTACAGCTGCCTGGCCGCTGTTTGCCGGCCTTTCACCAACACCCCGGGGAGGGTACTCAGGCAGCTGCTGCCCAGCTCTCGGGTAAATCGCCCTGCAGGGAAGCTGTTTGCTGAACTGGATTCTGATCCGTAGTCTCCAGGGCCCACGCACCTTAATCTATCCCCTCCCACGCCCTTCCCCCTGCAGCCAGCCTAAAACCCAGCATGGACTACTCTGATGATTGAATCACTGAAAAACTGGACCACAGGTTCAAAAGATCACCATTCAGTAATAAATGAAACCCCCAAGCTCTTATAACTGTCCAGGTAATCTCAAACTCAAGGCAATTTAGGATTCTACTCACAGATTGCTGAGTTCATACATTCTTAGAACTTAATTAGCATCATAATTGTTCATACAAGTATTTACAAGGTCAACCTTGTGCCAAAGGATATTAAAAAGCGGCTTAAAATTTTATAAGAAGTGGTAAATTTTGACCATGGAACCTACCTGTTATCACAATTAGCTCCATCAAAATATTCCACTGAACACTACAGGAAGCCAGATTTGCAAGCCATACCCCAACAGGTTGCTTGTGTCATGCATTTCACATTCGGAATACTTTGCATTTATTTTGCACACAAAAAAATGTTAGAAACCGTGGTTAAATACCCAGACACCCAGCTGGAAAGTACACTTAACCTCTGGAGAGCTGAATACTGTGTCCCCAGGGAAACATAAATTACTATGACAGTTAAATGCAACCAATATAGATAACCAGTAAGACCAAATAACTTTGCTATCTATCTATCTACCTATCTTACCATTGTTTTCTTTTAAGGGGAAAAGTTTGTTCAGCTCACAGTTCGTGGAGGTTTCATACTGGCCGGCTCCAAGGCAGGAAGGCGCACAAGGCAGAGGCAACAGTTCATGGGGGTGGAAGACAGCAAAAGCAACAAGGGTGAGGGAGCAAGCGCGAGGGAGTGAGCGCGCAGGAGCGCCTGAGAGCTTTATTATTATTACTGTTATTATTGGAAAGTATTAAAAAGTAGTAGGAAGCAGCTGGGCATTGTGGCCCATGCATGTGATCCCAGCACTTGGGAGGCTGAGGCAGGAGGATTGATAGGAGTTAGAGGCCAGCCTGGGCTACGCAGTGAGACCCTGGCTCAAAAAACACAAAATAAAACAACCATACCAAACCAAAAACCCAGTAGGAAGAACCAGGAGAAAAGGAACGAGATTCAGTGAATATTTTAATTTGTACCAGATCCTAAAATAAAATTCAAAGCCAGCTCAGTCTGAAACTAAACCAGTCAACTCCACCCACTACATAATAGCCTCTTTCAAATAATTTCTTACTCTTTCCTCCTTTTTGGGGGGGAAAGAGGGGGTACTGAGGATCAAACCCAGGGCTTTGCACAAAGTAAACAAGTTGTGTATTAACCACCTCCATTACAGAGTGTACATACACACACTTTTCAAAGACAAAATGACACCTATCTCTAAAACAAGTTACTATATTTTAATTGTACGTTTAAGAAGCTTTTCAAATAAGTTCATATGACTGATATGCTTCATTTGTTTAAAAAAAATCTTGATTTTTAAATCAGTTCAATTCTTCATCTTAATGATTGTCATAACAACAACCATAAAGCTCTTGCTACCATAATCTATCAACACAAATGCAGGGTAAGTGCACTGTGAGCTTGGCTGACCAAACGGTCACACACACAATGACCCCTTAGAGCCCTCAGGGACCGGTTCCAGAACCATCCCCCGTCTAAAAGTCTAAAATGCCTCATACGAAAGGATGTGGTATTTGCATACAGCCCACATATACAGCCAGTATAATTTAAATAATCTCTAGATTATTTACTTACAATGCCCAACACAATGTAAATGCTATGTAAATAGTCATACTGCCTTGTTTAGAGAATAATGAAAAGGAAAGGAAGTCTACATGCATGCTCAGAACAGATGCAATTAAAACAAGTGTTTTCCCTCTGTAGTTGGGTGAATGCATGGGTAGAATCCTCAGATCCAGAAAGACAACTGCTGTACTCATTTTTAATCCCACTCATAAACAAGGTCCATTAGCGAGCAAATTCTCAACATTCCTCAAGCTAATGAGATATTACTAAAAATTAAAGGAAAACTCTGGCACATTTTTAAATGTTGAGGAAATGTGCACAAAACCCTTGTTTCGATGATCTTACAACAGCTTATAAAATCCTTGGTTTTTAGCTACTACATCAACAACTACTTTGAAAACACAATTAAAGGGAAATGACCCATCTGTTCTCTTCAGTAGGTAATTTTGTTTCAGGGTAACCAAACAGCTCCAACTCTAGGAGGGAAAGCTCACCTTCCATGAAAGAAAGTCAGATAATAAATAAAGGATATAAGAAATAATTGGGAAAAGATTGCATCAAAATCCTAATAAAAACTCCAGGCAGGCATCATCCGATGGGGACACTGACTGAGAAATGCATCTTCCGCTGACTTCATCCTTCTGCAAAGGTCACATGGTGAACTAACTCACACTAAGCCG
>RJWM01043708.1:0-13662 GCA_004363535.1 Dasyprocta punctata | reverse complement strand
AGGGGTCTCCAGTAGATAATATTAATCATAGCATATCCAGTGTTGATAAGTATATAAAATTTTATTTTAAAAAGCTTTTGAATGGAGGATACTTATAAACTATCATTTCTTCTCCCTCTCATTATACATTAGGGACATTAGACCCAGTGTGGTAGAGTTATCTGGAATAATTCCTGAACCACAATGTCAAATGTAAAAACTCCTTTGTCCATTTCAACATTTTATCTCTTCTTATAAAATTTAACCAGCACTCATAAACAAAAAGCCAGAGAGAACCCATAGAATTTACTACATTGATAGAAATACTGTGAAGAACAATTTGGTAATACCCAGCCTCACAAACACAGAACACAAGGGTCTAGCACCATAATCTGGGGGTGTGCACTGGCTAGCCATGCGGATATTGGAGGATTGAAGCTCTACCCAGCACAGTGATCCAGTGCAGCCCAGCAGGACACTGCCTGCACAGCAACACAGATCTGAGAAGAATATGACAAAAAGAAAGACCAAGAGACAATCTCAATCCCCCAACCCACTGAGTACAAACCCAAGACACTGAAATGGAAGACACTGGGAGTCACAAAACTGAACTTTCTGAAACAATAGCAACTGAAGTAAAGAAACAACTCCATGAAGCTATAGAGAAACTCAAATCAGAAATAATCTCTCAGAGCATGACCCACAAGAGGAACACCCAGCCAGCCTTGCAGGACACAGAGGTACTCAGCCTAGCCCAGCCCAGAACCCCAGAACTGCTCATCAGGGACTGACCAGCATAGCTGCAGGGCCTTGGACAGCTTGGTCTCCCTCCACCAGAGCACAGAGCATGCACAAGCTCCATACTTCAGTGGAGCGTCCTGTGTGCCACATCCTAGAGCTCGTGGGCCCCACCCAGCCAGAAGCAAGGCCCTGGCACTGTAGGTCTGGGACTCACCCAGGCTTGCCTGGTACAGCGGAACCCCTGAACTCCTGACAGCCAGACTTAGGGTCAGAGGGGTGCCACACTCCAGGGTACACTCTGCCTAGCTCCCTGAGACCAGGAGGCATTGGCCCCCACCCGGTAAGGCAGAGGCTCCACCCACACATCCTGGGAGGCCGCCTTCACTTACTGTATTGGGCATTCTATGTCCCCCCAAAGTCCTCATATACTTCTGATGGGCTAAGTCTGGTGCTTGCTTGTGTTCGGTTAGCTGTACCCACCCAGGGGTGGAGCTGACATACAGTGTAATAGAAGGTGGGTCTTCCTTTTCCGCTTCCTTCCTGTCTCTCTCTCTCTCTCTCTCTGTCTCTCTCTCTCTCTCACCAGCGCAGCTTGTGGCTTGCAGCTTGCAGCCGCCATGAACAGCAGGTCCGACATGCCACACTATCTTGGAACCAACTTAAGTATGGACTGAAACTCTCGAGAAACTGTAAGAATAAACCTTTCCTTCCCTAATTTGAGGTGTCAGGTATTTTGTCTCGGCAATGAGTAAAAAGTAACCAAGACCGAATTTGATACCAGAGGAGTGGGGTCGTTGCTGTGACTATTCCTGACCATGTGGTTCGAGAGCCTTTGGAAATGGCTTGCGGGGAAAGTTTGGAAAGGTTCAGAGATGTCGTCTACATGCATAGAGCTGGAACGGCTTAGGTTGTTCTGTCTGGGAAATTCTGGTCAGAGCTCAGGAGACCAGAAGGCTGATAGAAAGTCTGCTGGTAAAGACCAGGCTCGGGAGATTTCTGCTAGGAAGAAGAACGACATTGGGTGTTGGACTCCACACAATGTGTGTTAGGGCTTGGCAGAAAGTTTGTCTGCGTTTTGCCCATGCCCGGAGACTTTGCCTGAGACTGAGATTAAGGGCAAAGGATTAATTACTCTACAGACAGAAATTATGAAGCAGTCAAATATTGAAGTGGTGGCCTGGCTTTTGTTGGGGGCTCTTAGCCAGATTTATGTTGTGAATAAAGAGCAAGGAGCCCGGCATGGTGATTTAAAACCTTGTGAGTTTGGCCAGGAAGCTGTGGACTTTAAAGATGGAGCCAAGACCTTGATTGCTGAGAAGGAACAAAAGAATAAAAAAGATGGCCTGGGGGCATCCCGGGAAGCAGCGGGCCGCCAGCCTTTGCAGCCTCAGGCCTTTACAAGTGAAAGAGTTTGCTTGGAGGAAAAAGCCGCAGAGTGCCCTGTCCCAAAGTGGTGACAAACAGCTGCAGAGTGCCCTGTCCCAGGTTGGCGACAAAAAGCTGCAGAGTGCCTTGTCCCAGAGTGGCGACAGAGGCCACACCATGTCCCAAAATGGCAGCAGCCACGCCAGATACCAGAATGGCAACATAGAGAAGCTGTTCCTCACAATCAGGTTCAGAGAGCTCAGCAATCCAGGCAGTCAACCCCTACAGACAAGAGAGAGGAAAGCCTGACTACTGCTCCAGCCTGCAGCAGACCTTGGCGGCATCCATGTGGCGCTGGTTTTAAGGACAAGAAAAGGCTAAGGCAGCTTCTGCCTCGCCTACAGAGAGCAATGTATAAAAATGTAAGTGTGGAGCCAAGGAACATGGGTCATCCAAGGAAGCCTTTGGAAGTTAAAACCCCTAGAAGTGTCGCAGGGGTGGAGTCACTCAAGTCTGTTGGAGCTTGTAACTAGATTACTTCAGATGCTGAGCAGAGAACTCCAGGACTTAATGTTTGCCCTGCTGGATTTTGGACTTGCTTTGGTTCCAATGCTTTGTATTCCCATTTGTAACTTTTGGAATGGTAATGTTTATCTTGTGCCTTTATATGTTGGAAGTGCTTAACCTTGTTTTCATTTATACAGGGGATTACAGATAAGAGTTTGCCATAGATCTCAGAGGAGATTTGGGACATGGACTTTTCAACAGTGCTGAAACTGTTAGGACTTTGGCAACTCTTAGAGATGGACTAAATGTCTTTTGTAATAAGGATATAAATGAGTCCTTGGGGGTCCAGGGGTGGAATGTATTGGGTATGCTATGTACCCCCAAGTCCTCATATACTTTTGATAGGGCTAAGTCAGGCACTTGCTTGTGTTCGGTTTGCTGTACCCACCCAGGGGTGGAGCCGACATACAGTGTAATGGAAGGCGGGTCTTCCTCTTCTGCTTCCTCCCCCCCTCTCTCACCAGCATGGCTTGTGGCTTGCAGCTTGCAGTCACCATGAACAGTAGGCCCGCCATGCCATGCTATCTTGGAGCAAACTTAAGTATGGACTGTAACTCCCAAGAAACTGTAAGAATAAACCTTTCCTTCCCTAATTTTGGGCATCAGGTATTTTGTCTCGGCAATGAGTAAAAAGTAACCAAGACACTGTGAACAAGATCCAACTCTACCGGGTCCTGAGGCTCAGCGCGACCCATCAGGGGAATGCTTGGTCAGCCTTGCAGGACACAGTGCTACATAGGCTCTAGAAGAAAATGACAAAACGAAAGACCAAGAGGCAGTCTCAGTCCCCCAGCCCACTCAGAACAAACCCCAGACACTGAAATGGAAGGCAGTGGGAGTCACACAACTGAACTTTCTGAAATGATAGAAAATGCAGTAAAGAAACAGCTCGATGAAGCTATAAAGAAATTCAAATCAGAAATACTCTCAGCTAGAAAATGAAATAAGAATCATTATTAAAGAAATGTTGTGTGTATCTAAAGAAGAGCAAGATTAAAAAAATAGAAGAACTTAAGAAAATGATCAAAACTTTAAATGAACAATATAAGACACAAATAGAATGCATGAAACAGATGTAAGGGAAATGCAGGAAATGAAAAATTCCATGGAAAGTTTGAAAAACCGCTTGAATGAAGCTGAAGATAGAATCTCAGATCTTGAAGACAGCAGGGGAGATCCTGGCCACAAAAGAAAAGATCTCTTAAAAATAGTAAGGAACCAAGAAACAACAATTCAACAGCTGCAAGACGATGCCAAGAGAAATAACATAAGATTAATACGCGTAAAAGAAAAAGCAAGAGTCAATACTAATTACCTATGAAGAGTATTTACAGAAATAATAGCAGAAAACTTCCCAAACATGGGAAGAGAATCTGAAATACAGGTAACCGAGGCATACAGAACCCCAATTAACCATAACCAAAATAAATACTGAGTCAGACATATAATAATATGGGTATAAGAAATACAACAAAGTAACAAAATACTAAAAGCTGTCAGAGAAAAGAAACAGATCGCCTATGAAGGAAAGCCTATCAGAATCAAGACAGACTTCTCAACACAAACCTTTAAGTCAAGAGGAGCTTGGAGTGAAGTATTTCAAATCAAAAAAGAAAACAACTTTCAACCCAGATTGATGTACCCTGCAAAACTATCCTTAAAAATTGATGGAGAAATAAGATACTTTCATGACAAAGAAGAACAGAAGAAATTTATGGTCATCAAACCAACACTACAAAGAGTACTGGAAGACACTCTAGAAAGAGACAAAGATAGCCACAATCTTAAGAATAGCAGCAATAGGAAACCACTAAGTAGGGCAAACAATTAAACAGAAAATGTAGAAAGCCAACAACAGAAAAATATCATGACAAGGATGAGCCAGTACATATCAGTTATACTAATCAATGTAAATGGACTCAACTCACCAATGAAAAGAAACAGACTAGCAGAATGGGTTAAGAAACAAAATCCAACAATATGCTGTGTACAAGAAACACATTTCACTCAAAAGGAAATTCACAAACTAAAAATCAAAGGCTGGAAAACAGTACTCCATGCAACAGGAACCCAGAAAAAAGCAGGGGTAGTTATTATGTTTGCAGACAATGCAAACTTCAAAGCGAGAATGATCAAAAGAGATAAGGTCACTACATACTTGTGAGGGGAAAACTTCAAGAGGAAGAGATTACAATCATAAATATATACACACCGAATATGGGAGCATCCAACTATGTAAGACAATTCTTAATAGACATGAAAAACCAAATAAACAATGATACAGTTTTAACAGGGGACCTTAACACCCCATTGGCACAGAGAGATAGATCAAACAAAAACTCAGCAAAGAAATAGCAGAACTGAATCAAGCTTGTGAACAAATGGATCTAGTAGATGCATACCAAGTATTCCACCCATCAACATCAGAATACACATTCTCTCAGCTGCACATGGGTCACTCTCTAAAACAGATCATATACTGGTCCACAAAACATGCTTAAGCAAATGCAAAGGAACTGAAAAAATTCCATGCTTATTATCTGACCATAGCATGGTAAAATTGGAAAAGAATGACAAAAAAACCTACAATAACCTCATAAACACATGGAAATTGAATAATACTCTCCTAAATAAACAAGGGGTCACAAAAGAGGTTAAAGAAGAAATTAAACAATATCTACAATTTAATGAATGCAAATACAAATTACCGGAACCTGTGGGACACAATGAAAGCAGTCCTCAGAGGGAAATTTATAGCACTAAACTCCCACATCAGAAAAACGGAAAAACACACATAAACAACCTAATGCTGCACCTCAAACTCCTAGAAAAAGAAGAGCAAGTCAAGTCCAAAGCCCAAAGAAGGGAGCAAATTATCAAGATCAGAGCAGAAATGAATGCAATTGAAACTAAGAAAACAATACAAAGAATTAATGAATCAAAGAGTTGGTCCTATGAAAGAGTAAATAAAATTGATAAACCCCTAGCTAACCTTATCAAGAAGAGGAAAGAAAAAACTCAGATTCATGCAATATGAAATGAAAAGGGTGAAATCACTACAGACCCAGTGGAAATACAGAAGATCATCAACACCTACTTTGTAAACCTTTACTCACATAGATTCGATAACACAGAAGAAATGGACAGATTCCTAGAAACCTATGAATTACCAAAGCTGAATCAAGAAGATGTAAATCTGCTGAATAACCCAATATCAGCTAATGAAATTGAAAATGTAATTAAGACCCTATCAACAAAGAAAAGCCCGGGCCCTGATGCTGAATTCTACAAGAAATTTAGGAAAGACTTAATGCCAACACTCCTCAAACTCTTCAATGAGATTGAAAGGCGAGCAAGTCTCCCTAACACATTCCTGGAAACAAGTATTACCCTAATATCAAAACCAGAGAAAGACCCAAACAAAAAAGAAAATTACAGGCCAATCTCCCTAATGAACATAGACGCAAAAATCCTCAATAAAATTCTGGCAAATAGAATACAGCAAGTTATCAGAAAGATTCTACACCATGATCAAGTAGGATTCATCCCAGGAATGCAGGGATGTTTTAACATACACAAATCAATACATGTAATACACCATATCAACAGGGCCAAGCACAAGAACCACATGATCATCTCAATAGATGCAGAAAAAGCTTTCAACAAAAACCAATACCAATTAATGATAAAAACCCTACAGGAAATCAGAATAGACGGTCTCTACCTTAACCTGATAAAAGCCATGTGTCATAAACCAACAGCCAACATCTTACTAAATGGGCAAAAACTGAAAACTTTCAGCCTAAAATCAAGAACAAGACAATAATGTCCATTATCACCACTCCTATTCAATATACTTCTGGAAATCTTAGCCAGAGCAATTAGACAAAAGGAACAAATAGAGAGAATAAGGATATGAAAGGAAGAAGTGAAATTATCATTATTTGCAGATGATATAATACTCTACATAGAAGACCCCCAAAAATCCATTAGAAGACTTCTAGAAGTAATAACCAAATTCAGTAATCCTGCTGGATACAAGGTCAACACTCAAAAATCAATAGCATTGCTGTTCACAAACAACAAAGTCACTGATAGAGAAATAAGGGAAACCACACCCTTTGCTATAACATCCAGAAAAATGAAATACTTAGGAATCAATCTAACAAAGGAATTAAAAGATCTATACAGTGAAAATTACATTACTCTAAAGAAGGAAATCGACGATTTCAAAAAATGGAAAGATATTCCCTGTTCATAGATAGGAAGAACAAACATGGTGAAAATGGCCATTCTCCCAAAATTATTATACAGATTCAATGCAATCCCAATCAAAATACCACTTGCCTACCTCACAGAGCTTGAGAAAGCATTCCTGAAATTCATCTGGAACCAGAAAAGACCTAGAGTAGCAAAGGCAGTTCTGGGCAACAAAGGGAAGGCAGGAGGCATCACAATACCCAACTTGAAACTATGCTACAAAGGCACTGTGATAAAATCAGCAGGGTACTGGAATCAAAACAGACCTGAAGATCAATGAAATAGATTACAGCCACAGCTACAAACGTACTTAGCCACCTCATATTTGACAAAGGGGCCAAACACGTATATTGGAAGAAAATAGCCTCTTTAACAAATGGTGCTGGAAAAACTGGCTTTCTATATGCTGGAAACTAAAATTAGATCCATGTCTATCACCATGCACTAAAATAAAGTCAAAATGGGTCAAAGATGTGAATATTAAAACAGAGACACTAAACTTACTAGAAGACACAGTGGGTAAAATTCTTGATGACATAGGAGTAGGAACAGAGTTCATGAACAAAAATCAAACTGCATGGGAAACACTTCCCAGAATCAACAGCTGGGATCTCATCTTACTAAAAGGTTTTGCATGTCAAAGGAAATCTCCAACAGAGTAAAAAGAAAACCCATTAACTGGGAAAATAGCCAATTGTCCATCAGACAAGGGACTTCTATCTAAAGCATATAAAGAATTAAAAGAAATCAGGTCCCTAAAATTGAAGGACCCAATCCAAAAATGGGTATCTGAGAACACACACTTCTCAGAGAAAGAAATACAAAAGGCAAATAAATATATGAAAAAATGTTCAACATCAATGGTCATTTGGGAAATGCAAATTAAATGACCGTGCGATTCTATCTCACTCCAGGAAGAATGGCCAAGATTAAAAAATCAACCGACAACAAATGCTGAAGGGGCTGTGGGGAAAAAGGAACTCTTCTCCACTATTGGTGGGAGTGTAGACTGGTGCAACGACTTTGGAAGTCAGTGTGGAGATTCCTCAAGAAGCTAGGATTAGAGATTCCATTTGACCCAGCTATCCCACTTCTGGACATTTTCCCAGAAGAACTGAAAACATCATACCACAGTGATATTTTTGCACCCATGTTTATAGCAACCCAATTTTTAATAGCCAGATCTTGGAAATAACCCTAGTGCCCATAAATCAAGGAATGGATCAAAAAATGTGGTATTTTTATACAATGGAGTACTACTCAGCTATTAAGAAAGATTGCATTGTGACTTTCATAGGTAAATAGACACGACTTGAGACCATACTCAGAAGTGAGATAAATCAAACCCACATGTGTAAATACTGTATTGTCTCCCTAGTGTAAGAAACTGAAAAAGTATATATGATCCAAAATCGATAATAAATACTATGTAAGGACAAAAAACAGGTCGAGGAGCAAAAGTAATTGGGAAGGGAAAAGGGGGAAAGAGAGAAGTGAAAAGGAAAAGATATAAATCTGTATGTATGTATATGTAAGATGACTAAAACAAACATACTGCTGAATGTGTTAGTTACTGAGAAAGAACAATTAATACTCATATGATTAGATCCCTTTTACATGTCTGTATCTGTTAATGTAAACAACCATTTTTAAGATAACAAGACACAATATCACAACCATTGTCAAGTTTCTATCATCCTGTTTTGTAAACCTGTAATGTTACTGTTGTGCATTTACTTTAGTCGTTTGTTTGTCTCTTTTGCTTTTTGTCTTTCTTATATGTCTTTTTTTCTCTTAAATTAAAAATAAATTACCAAAGTCCTAACAGTTTCAGCATTGCTGAAAAGTCCAAGTCCAAAATCTTCTCCAAGATGGAAGGCAAACTGTCAGCTGTGAGCCCCTGTACAAATGAAAACCAAGTTAAATACTTCCAACATATAATGACACAAGATAAACATTACCGTTACAAAGGGTACAAATGGGATATAAAGGATTGACACCAAAGGAAGTCCCAAATCCAGCAGGACAAACATTAAATCCTGGAGTTCCATGCTTAGCAACTGAAGCAATCTGGTTGCAATCTCCAAAAGGCTTCAGTGACTCCAACCCCATGGCACTTTCAGGGACTTTAGCCCCCACAGCTTCACTCTTGGGCTGTCTTTGCTCCCTTTTTTCACGTTTCCTTAGATGATCCACGATCCTGGCTTTTCCAAACTTCTGGGGTCTCCATTGCACCTTAACTTCACACTTAAAGCTTCACACACTGCCCTCTCAAGGGCATACTACCTGGCTCCCCAGGTCTTCTGAAATTGGGGTGGAAGCCTTTTTAATTGCAGAACACTTGCACCATGTGGATGATGTCAAGGTCTGCTGCCAGCTGAAGCAGTAGCCAGGCTCTCCTCTCTTCTTGACTGTAGGGGTCAAGTGCCTGGATTGCCAGGCACTCAGAACCTGATTCTGAGGAATGGATTCTCTATGCTATCTCCATTCTGGAACCTGGCATGACCGCTGCTGCCATTTTGAAACATGGTACTCTGTGACTTTCTCCTCCAAGCAAAGTCTTTTGCTTTTGCAGTTTTAAGACTGCAAAGTGTGGGAACAAGCTGCCTCTTGCCATGATGCCTGTAGGCCATCTTTTTTATTTTTCTGTTCCTTCTGAGCAATTGAGATCTCAGCTCTATCTTTACAGTTCACAGCTTTACTGGAGCTCTATTTCTGGTCAAACTCACAATGTTTCAAATCATCCTGCTGGACTGTTTGCTCTTGATTTGCAATATAAATCTGGCTAAAAGCTTCCAATAATAGCCATGCCACTGCTTCAACATTGACTGCCTTGAAATTTCTTCTGCCAGATTAATCAGTCCATCGTCCTTAATCTTAGTCTTAGGCAACATCTCTAGACATGAGCAAAATGCAAACAAATTTTCTGCCAAGCCATAACATACGTCATCTGGACTCCAACAACCAATGCAGTCCTTCTTCCCATCAGAAACTTCCCAAGCCTGGGCTGTACAAGCAGGATTTCTATCAGTCTTCTGGTCTCCTGAGCTCTGACCAGAATCTCCCATACAAAACAGCCTAAGGTGCTCTAGCTGTATACATTCAGGTGACATCTCTGAACCTTTCCAAACTCTTCCCACAAGCTATTCCCAAAGTCTCTTGAACCATATGGTCAGGTTTAGTCACAGCAATGACCCCACTCCTCTGGTACCAAATTCTGTCTTGGTTACTTTTCCCTCCTTGGTGAGACAAAACACCTGACACCCAAAATTAGGGAAGGAAAGGTTTATTTATTTAGCTTACAGTTTTTGCAGGTTTCAGTCCATAATCAGCTGGCTCCAAGGCAGGGTGACATGGCACAGAGGCAACACTTCAAGGCAGCAGCAAGTAAAAGCAGCCAGAGCAAAAGAGTGTAAGAGCAAGCCTCTTTTTCTCCCTCATATTGCACACAGCCCCCCCCCCACTGAGTGGGTGTAGCATTCACAAATCTCTGTGCCTTCCTTTGCACAGGTTGAGGATATTTACAAAGTAAGAAACCTGGCTCCCTCCTGAGTCTCTCAGTTCAACTTCTAAACTTCTCAAGTTGACACAATGTATCAACCATAACAGTGAGTCTGTTGCAAATAAATATGTGAAAAAATGCTCGACACCATTGGTCATTCAAGAGGTGCAAATTGAAACAACACTGAGATTCCATCTCACTCCAGAAAGAATGGTTATCATGAAGAAATCAACCAATAACAAATGGTGGAGGGGCTATGGGGAGAAAGCAACCCTTCTCTACTGTTTTTGAGAATGCAAACTTGTGCAACCACTGCAGAAGTCAGTATGGAGATTCCTCAAAAAACTAGGATTACAGGTACCATTCAACCAAGATATTCCCCTTCTGGGCATCATCCTGGAAAATTTGAAAACATCATACCACAGTGATATATGTGCATGCATGTTTATAGCAGCATAATTTGTAATAGCCAAATCTTGGAAACAACCCAAATGCCTATTGACTGAGGAATGGATATAAATGTTGTTGTCTTTTAATACAGTGGGGTAATAAATCACAAAGTAAATTTGCTGGAATATAGAATAGGTAGAGCTCTTGAGGACATTGGTGTGGACAAGGACTTTATAAACAAAACTCCAGTCACATGGGAAATATTACAAAGAAGCAACAACTGATATCTCATCTTATTAAAAAGCTTTTGCATAGCAAAAGAAATCATTGACAGAGTGAAGAGACAATCCACAGAGTGAAAAAAAATATGCTTCTTGATGCTTCTCAAAGGACTAATATCTAGAGCATATAAAGAATTCAAAAATTCAGGCACTCAAATTTAAAGACTCAAGTGAAAAATGGGGATCTGATGAATAGACACTTCTCAGATGAAAAAAAGTAGAAATTGCAAATAAATATATGAAAAAATGTTCAAGATCACTGGTCTTTTGAGAGATGCAACTTAAAACAACGTTGATATGCCATCTCACTCCAGAAAGAATGGCTATTGTTAAGAAATCAAGCAATAACAAATGGTGGCAGGGCTGTGAGAAAAAAACAACCCTCCCGCACAATCGGTGGGAGTGTAGACTGGTGCAACCACTCTGGAAATTAGTATGGAGTTTCCTAAAAGTACTAGTACTATTGGTCCCATTTGACCCAGCTATTCCATGTTTTGATATCTTCTTAAAAAAATTAAAAACATCATACCACAGTGAAATAATGTGTAAATGTGTTTATAGCAGCACAGTTTGTAATATCTAAATTTTGGAAATAGCCCAAATGGTCATCCACCAATGAAAGGATAAAGAAAAAGAGTTTTTTTATACAATGTAGTACTTCTCAGCCTTAAAGGATGATAAACTTGAGACATTTCTAAGTATTGAATGTACCTTGAGACCATACTCTTAAGTGAAATAAATTGGACATTCACGTGTAAAAATACTGTATCATCTCTCTGGTGTGAGAATCTGAAAGTGTAAATAAGGGCCAAATGTATATTAGATACTGTGAATGAGGAAGAAAATGCTCAAATGGAAAGGTTAACTATGAATTGGTGGGGGGGAGGTAAAAGAAAAAAACATAAGAAAAGAGAGAAAAATTTAAATAAAGCTTTTGTAAATAGAAAGAGAAAGAGGTCTTAAAGGGAGGGTAGAGGGTGGGAAGAAATAAAATTCAAGATCTACCACGGATAGGTACAAATTCCCTCTGATGAATGTGATCATTATGTATATCTAAACTGGCATCCCTCAGTGACCCACATACTCCAGCTGGGGCTCACCTCCTAGATATTCCAGTCACCTCTCCAGCAGTCTATTAATTCAGTCAAGTTAATGATTAAGATTAGCTGGCATATCTCACCAGTTTAGCTCCACCACATAGCCTCAGAAAATTATGGGGCAATTATTGGAAAGCATTGAATTTCCAAAGCATTACATTATCTTTGAATCTTGCTACTAAGTCTGTAGTCTATAAATTCATTTCTACTTTTCTGTCTTGTGTTTTCTCTTTGCTCTTCTCTGACATATGTAGAATCTATGAGGCATAAACTAGAACTAGGTTGGAAACTCATTGTGTGACTTCAACATTTGATTTGAATAATTCTTTCTATGGCTTGACAATGGTTTCATTATGTGAAAAATGAGAATAATAACACTATTTAATTCTTATGACAGTTATAAAGACTAAATAAGTTAATGCAGGTAAAGTTTAATTTAGTACTCACATACCACGTTGCAAGTCTAGATCAATGTGATCTTGACTTGTGTATTTTACGTCTTCTCCTAAGTAGTAATAGAATATCCTGAATTAGAATATTTTAGAGTGTGGAATTGTTGCTCTTTATATTTCTAAACAGTCATTGTATATGAAGTCCCACATAGATAGCCTTCTAATTGTTGCCCTTCAAATCAGTTTGTATTTGTTTTCAATCCTTTCCTGTCCACTGCTGCTAGGTGTATTTATGCATCTCACCACCCTTATAGCTCTGGGCTTCTACAGTAGCTCCAGGAAATCCATGTAGGATCATTTTCAAAAGTAACTTAGGGTCAACTATGAAAGTTCAGTTAAAATTTAGGAAAATTACAGAGGTGCCTCTGTTGAAAGCTTCCACAGAACTAGGAACAATGTCTAAGATGGTTTTGGAAGAGGCCAGAGATGCCACAACTCTATAACTGTAGCTCTCAATCATCTATTAGAAAGGAAGGTAAGCTGTATCATGTCTACCAGAGGGTGTAGGATTATGTAGCCTTTTATGTTTTATGTACCACTGATAGCTAGCCTTAGCCTCTCAAGCTGGTGATTGTTAGAACTTTCTTATTTCTTCCAAATTCCTGTAATTTTCCCAGTCTTTCTAAACATGCGGAGATCTATTCCCCTAGCCCTGAAGAAGCAAAGACGAATATATAATAACAAAATTGCCACCCACTGCTCAAACCTACAGGATAATTAATCCGGGGACATTTTCTGTTGTTTAACAAAACAGCCTGTCTACTGTTGGCAAACCAAGCAGTTGTTAAGTAAATCAATTTTTCCTAAACTCAAACAAGAGTCAGAAACGTAGTCATATAACTGCACCTATTGTGGGGCCTGGTGGCACATGCCTGTAATTCCAGCACTTGGGAGACTGACACAGGAGGATCAGTAAGAGTTTGAGGTCAGCCTAGGCTCTGTTGTGGGTTCAAGACCAACCCAAACTCCTAAACTGCATAGCAAGACCCTGTCTCAAAAGAAGAACTGCACCTACCAATTTTAAACCA
>RJWM01043707.1:0-13663 GCA_004363535.1 Dasyprocta punctata | reverse complement strand
AAAAAAAAAAAAAAAAAAAAACTCACCAGAGAAAAACGCAAAGTACTTCCCGTGAGTTTCCTAGTATATTTATACTACTTAACATGTCAACAGTTATTAGTATAATTTCATTTGTACTTACATAGAACCTTGCTAAAATGATTATTCTATCCTTTAGGACATATGTCACTAAGTTAATTACCTGGCAGTGTCTTCAAAAGCACAAAAGAATTAATTTGTGATTTTAATAGATAGGCAGATAGATAGATATTTCCTTGTTTGTCTTCTGTTAGAATAGTTTTAGTATTCAGGATAGATATTAAAACAAATTAGTTTGTTTTGAAGACTAAGGGACAATATGGTAACGTTATC
Source organism: Dasyprocta punctata (assembly GCA_004363535.1). NCBI lineage: Eukaryota > Metazoa > Chordata > Mammalia > Rodentia > Dasyproctidae > Dasyprocta > Dasyprocta punctata. Next base: position 13,312 of record RJWM01043707.1, on the reverse strand, counting down.
TGTTTAGTATTATTAATTGATTGACAAAACTGTTATAGTTAACTTTCTATGTAAATGATCTGAAGGTATATTTTTATACTTAGGCAGAAATTACTTATTAATTACTTGGAAACATTGATAAGATTAATTGTGTCCCTTATTAAGGTACATTTTATGACAAAAATAATTTGCACTGTGTGTGTATATGGGCATATGTGTACCTGTAATTTTTTTTTATCCCTTCGACAATCCTAAAAGAGAAATAGCATTTTCCCTATTTATCATTCAGTGGAATGGACATTTAAAAGGATGTGATAGATGCTTGAAATTTCCATAATGAAAAGTAGAACAGTTACACAATTTTAGACCTTTGTGTCTGAAACACATAGCAGCACATGGCAAAGATGAGAGTAAACCCTTAGAAAATTAAATGAAATCATGGCCTTCTACAAAATAGATTCTTTCAGAAAAAACAATAATTGGGATGGATTTACTTATTTTAACACAGAAATCCATGACTAGAAACTTCACTATAAAAATGATTATTTCTTGTCATGCCTGAAGGTTAAATATTGTCAGCAATTCTGTTTTATTTTTCAAGCTCTTGTTTTCTCTTGGCATTTAAAGATAACAAAAAGGTTAACAGAAAATACAGTTTTACTCACTTCACTCAAGTTTACAATAAATAATTTAAAATGATTCCCTATGGCATGTCCTGTTGGCAGTAAAATAATTCAGAGGTAAACTGTCAATTCATGGGGAAATAGATACACTAAGGAGTGTTTAATTTCAATAAAAATGTAAGTGTGTGCCAGATGCTATAATGCAGAGAACATTTCCAGAGACCAATGTAGGAGAGAAACTTTGTAATGATTTCCCTTGACAGGACATGTTTTAGCTTCTGAACATTTTATAAGAATAATGATTTATAGGCTTGGTCCATCCTGGCAAAACTTCAGGAATTCATGGATTACAACATATTATGAATAAGTCATGACTAAATATTGAGCAAATAGCTCTTCTTGGGAAGTATGCAACAAGTATAGGAAAACACTTGAAAGAGCACAGGTATCTATGTCTTGGCCAATGAAAGTTTGTAATAAGAGGTATATGTCCAAAATGCATAAACTCTAGAGGAACATTTTACATAGTGAATTGCTTTTTTACTTGCAAATTTCTTTGAACAAATTCCCAGTTAAGTTTTTCTTTTCATCAAAAAAGTTACATAGATACATACATAAGCCTGTTGCATAGAATCAGAACTCTTAATGTATTGAGAATAAAAAACAACTTTAGTTTGTTTAGTTGAAATATATGTACATATATATGTGATTCATTATAGTTGTGTGAAGTAATAATGGAGAATTTTGGGGTAAACAAATGTTAAAATATAGATAAGAATATATGATTGATAGATAGGAACACACATTTCATATATAGAGATAAGATTATATAAATGTATCTAAATATATGTATGAAAAGAAATTCAAAGAGAGAAGCAATTTACAGAGAGAATATGATGTTTGTAATGAAGTCTATGTGAATTTCCAAGATTCCCAGCTTTTCATATCTATCTGTATAAAAAATAAGCACTTGGATTTAGAGAGATGGCAAAGACATATGCTGTTATAAGGACCATGGCCAATGTCTTGCTACCTGTATAAGATGAGGATTATACACACTTGCGATACTATGTGAAATATCTTCAATTTGAACAGAAAAGTGTCACCATTAGCATAACCTGAGAAATTTGGTAAACTATTTTCATCTCTCTTATGACGTACTCAAACAATACGTTCATTACGAAAGCAAACTTAGATGGTTGCCAGAGCCTAGGTAAAGACTTTGAGGATTTATTTTTCTCTTTTCTTCAAAAGCAAATTACTCCTTATAAGAACCTGGAACTGTTACAGATAAATGTCAATAAGAAACTGAGAGCATTTGCATAATCAAAGAACAAAACTGGAGTGATCGCAGTTTTTAATTTAAATGAAGTTTTGGTTAGGTCAAGGTGCCACTAGTCAAATCTACTGATACTAACGTATAAAAGAGGAAAGTACATGACTGACGGAGTTACTTGATTAAGAAAAAAGTCTCAAAACAAATACCATTGATAATAATTATTACTGGATGTAGGGCAGTAACTGAACAAAGAGTACTGGCAAAGAATCTAAATGAAGTTAAAGTGCTATTGTTACAGATCACCCTGTTGTTCTGTCTCACACATTGAGAACAATAGTTCACAAGTATCAGCAAAGAGTTAATTTATACTACATTTAAATGAAAACCTCATTTGTATCCTCATGAAATATTAGAGTTTAAGAGTGATTGAAAAAGAAACACTATCCAGAAAAATAAAAGGAAATTTCTCACAAAAGTAGATGTGCAAGTCTTATCAAATGCAGAATCAAAAAAGAAGGAAAGCACAAACATCTAGAAAGACTTTAGATTAATACAGTTTGTATCAAGAATTATCTAGTAAGGAAGATTTAATAAAATCAATAGTCCTTTTCCAAAGAGCTACACATCAATATAGTATAATCTTCTATTTGAAACTATAAATCCAACCACAAAGAAGACAAAGTAAAACAATCATAATTCAACATTTAAATCATCCAAATTTACTGATAAACCCAGCTGTAGGTGAGGGTAAGTAGGAGAAAGGGGAATACAGTTAACTTATGTTATCTGTATTGTTTTCTTATTATAATGCAACTAAAATGAAAATTTAAAAATAAACTATTAGACCCCAAATGATATCAAGGCAATTATTCTTTCAATCAACAGCAAGCTTTAGATTTCACTCACCATAATCAAAGGAGAAACCACAAGTGTAAAAAGGAAATACAAAGTAAAAATAGGCTGCATGAATAAAAGAAAAAAAAACATAAACAAATCCACATTTTAGATGAGGAGAGAAGCAGAAAATACTCTCCAAGAAAGTTTAACATATTGATTTATGTAACTGAGGGAATATCTGAAGCACCGTTAAGAGTAATGATCAAGGAAAATTACACTACATTGAGAGAAATTAAGATATACAAGAATCATATGAATCCATTATCACTATCTTACCTGATTTTAGCAATAAAGATTTTCTCAGAATCTAGAAATAGGATCATATAATATGTTGACATTGACTACAAAAAATATCATATTTACATTTATTTTTTCAAAGACATTATACTAATTTTCTTTTCACTCTCATAAAACTCCTGTCTGCTTGACTGATTTTGTACCCCTAACCCTAAAAGGAATTGGAAAAGACATATCCTCATAGAGATTGATAGTTTGCCTACAGAAGCTCACAGATCACTGCCAGTGTAAGGACTGACTGCTAATGACAGTTATCTGGTTTTTCCAGAAAATGGTCAGAAACATATGCTGGAGAAAAGAAAGTCTCTTTAACAAATGGTTAAACAATTGAAATTATAGGCACAAGTACAGACTTTCTAAGTAGGACTCTAACAATACAGAAAATGATAGCAAAAATTGACACATTGTACTATATCAAATTGAAATTTTGCACTTCAGATGAAACAAGTAACAGTGAAAAGACAATCTATGGAATGACAGAAAATCTGCCAGTTACTGTTACAAAACAGGACTAATGCAATCTTAAAAGCAAAACTAACTAACTAACTAAATAAATAAATAAATAGAAAAGAAATTAACAAACACTTCTCAAAAAAAGAACTACAAATGGTCATTAATTTAAAAAAAAAATGTTCAACAGCTCTAGCCATCAGGAGAAGACAAACTAAAACACACTGAAGTTCCATCTCACTCCAGTCAGAATGGCTATTACAAAAGCTGAGAATATTGAATAAAAAAATTATATAAGAGTACAGAGTGGGGGGGCTGAGGAACCCTTCTATATATTTGGTAAAATGTAAATTAGTACAGTCACTATAGAAATCAGTATGTAGTTTTCACAAAAGATAAAAATCCAGCTATACCACTCCTTAGAATAATCCTGAAAGAATTAAAGTTAGTATACTACAGAAAGACGTTCAAATGCAATTTTTTAATGGCATAATACACAATAGTTAAACCTGTGGACTGAACAGATGAATAGATAAAGAAAATGTGACACATATACACCTAACGCAATAAAGACCAAAATCATTCTATTTGCAAGAAAATGGATAGAACTGGACATGCCATGGTAAGTGAAATATATCAGACTCCAAATGTAAAATGCATATTTATTTCTATCATAAGTGGAACCTGAAATAAAAGAAATGGCATGAAAATAGGAGGGTGACTAATAGAAAAGAGGAAGGGGGTCCAGGGAGGAGGTATGGAAGGACATGGAGGGTAACAGGAAAAATGACCAGTCTGTGACATGAATACACAGATATGCTAAAATGAAAGCCATTCTTCTGGTTAAATACAATGCACAGAAAAGAAAAGAATTGCTTGCTAGTCCTTATCAGAAAATGTAGTAAGTTGTATGGAGAGATAAATACCAAATGTGTTGCATTTTTCTCTTTCAAAATGTACTCTTTTTGTTAAAATTATTTTTTCTCTCTCATTAAAGTTTTGCTGTTATGCAGGAAGAGTAGCTGATGTTGCTTGGGCACAGTCATCAGGTGCTGGACCACTATGTGACCCAGTTACCTTGGCTTTGTTCTCTGTGTTTCAAAATTACTTTGATAATTCTAGATTCTATGAATTTCCACATCGATTTTATACTTACGGTCTAATTCTTATCCAAAATATTTGTGCTAAGCCTTAGATTACTTCAACCTACAGATCAGTATTTTGGGAAGGAGTTCTTACTTATATCAAGGCTTCCAAATTAATGAGTATGACATTTTTTATTCATTCATTGTCTTGGTTACTTTTCACTCATTGCTGGGACAAAATATCTGACATCCAAAATTAGAGTTTACTTAGCTTAGAGTATTTGGAGGTTTCAGTCCATAATCAGCTGGCTCCAAGACAGGGTGGCATGACACTGGGACAACACTTAAAGGCAGCAGCCAGAGCAAAAAGCAGCCAGAGCCAGGAAGGGGTCAAGAGCAAGCCTCTATTCTCCCTTACATTGTACACAGGACACCTCCCCCTCTCCAGGGTGTGTGTAGTATTCACAAATCTCCTTGCCTTCCTTTGCACAGGATGAGGATATTTACAATGTAAGAACCCTGGCTCCCTGCTAAGTCTCTCAGTTAAACTTCTGAATTTCTCAAACTGACACAATGAACATGTAACTGCTTGGGCTCTTCACCCCAGGATGTAGAGCTGCTGAGTTACTTAATTAAGCTTCTAGAGTTCTCAAGTTAACATAATGTATAATCCATAACAATCCACCACTTGTCAACTTGGCAAAAAGACACATTTCTTTAAATTAGTCTCCAGATACAAGGCATGCTTATTCTTAACATTTTGCAACTTAACAATCATTAAGAACCAGCATTAAGTCTATCAACATTATATTACATTAGGAACAACATTTTGTCCTTGGAACCCGAAGACTCATGCACATCCCTTTATGCAAAAGGCATTTAGTCCATCTGCAAGAGTTGCTAAAGTCCTAACAATTTCAGCATTGCTGAAAAGTCTAAGTTCCAAATCTCCTCCGAGACCTATGGCAAAGTCTTAACTGTAACTCCCTGTACAAATGAAAACATGGTTAAACACTTCCTTTAGACACTTCCAACATGTAAAGACACAAGATAAACATTCCAAAAGTTACAAACAGGGGAATACAATCCATTGGAACCAAAGCAAGTCCAAAATCCAGCAGGGCAAACATTAAGTCCTGGAGTTCTATGCTCAGCATCTGAAGTAATTTAGTTTCAAGCTCCAAAAGGCTTGAGTGATTCCACCCCTGAGGCACTTCCAGGGGTTATAACTCCCACAGATTCTCTCTTGGGCTGTCTTTGCTCCCTGATTGTAGGTTTCCTTAGATGATCCACGTTCCTGGCTTTTCCAGACTTCTGGGTTCTCCATTGCACTGTTGACTTCACACACACAGCTTCACACACTGCCATCTCAGGGGTACACTGCCTGGCCTCCTAGGCCTTCCGAAATCAGGGTGGAAGCCGTTTTAATGTCTGAACCCTTGCACAATGTGGATAATGCCAAGGTCTGCTGCCAGCTGGAGCAGTAGCCAAACTCTCCTCTCTCTTGGCTGTAGGGGTCAAGTGCCTGGATTGCTGGGCACTCTGAATCTGATTCTGAGGAACAGATTATCTATGCTGTCTCCATTCTGGAGCCTGGTGTAGCCACTGACACCATTCTGGACCCTCCTATGGCCTCTGTCACCATTCTGGAACATGGTGCTCTGCAGCTTTTTCCTCTGAGCAAACTTTCACTTCTGAAGGCCTGAGCAGAAAAGGGTGGAGGTCCGCTGCTTTCTGGGATGTCCCCAGTCTATCTTTTTTATTTCTCACTTCCTTCTCAGCAATTGAGGTCTCAGCTCTGTCTTTATGGTCGACAGCTTTCTGGCCAAACTCATGTTTTAAATCAACATGCTGGGCTCTTTGCTCTTGATTCCCAACATAAATCTGGCTAAAACCCCCCAACAACAGCCAGGCCACTGCTTCAACATTTGGCTGTCTTGAAGTTACCTTTGCTAGACTAATCAGTCCTCTGGCCTTAATCTCAGTCTCAGGCAAAGTCTCTGGGCACAGGCAGAATGCAGACAAACTTTCTGCCAAGAAATAGCATACATCATGTGGAGTCCAACCACTGATGTATTCCTTCTTCCCAGCAGAAACCTCCTAAGCCTGGTCTTTACTGGCAGGCTTTCTATCAGCCTTCTAGTCTCCTGAGCTCTGACCAGAATCTCCCAAACAGAACACCCTAAGCCGTTCCAGCGCCATGATTTCAGGCCACATCTCTGAACCTTTCCAAACCCTTCCCACAAGCCATTTCCAAAGGCTCTTGAGCCACATGGTCAGATTTACTCACAGCAATGACTCCACTCCTCTGGTACCACATTCTGCCTTGGTTATTTTTCACTCGTTGCTGGGACAAAACACCCAACACCCAAAATTAGAGAAGGAAAGATTTATTTATCTTACAGTTTTTGGAGGTTTCAGTCCATAATCAGCTGGCTCCAAGGCAGGGTGACATGGCACTGGGACAACACTTCTGGCAGCAGCCAGAGAAAAAAACTGCCAGAGCCAGAAAGGTATCAAGATCAAGCCTCTGTTTCTTCCTTACATTGTACACAGGACACCTTCCCCTCTCCAGGGTGTGTGTAATATTCACAAATCTCCTTGCCTTCCTTTGCACAGGATGAGGATATTTACAATGTAAGAACCCTGGCTCCCTGCTGAGTCTCTCAGTTAAACTTCTGACCTTCTCAAATTGACACAATGAACAGGTAACTGCTTGGGCTCTTCACCCCAGGATGTAGAGCTGCTGAGTTACTTAATTAAGCTTCTAGACTTCTCAAGTTGACACAATGTATAAACCATAACATTCATTTTTTAAAAATTTTTTTACTTAGGAGTGCTTGGCAATTTTGTTCATTTATGTTATCTATATTTTAAACATTTATATATGAATATTTAAAGATTTTGAAGCTATAGATATATGTCTAACAGTAGGTTGAAATTATTATAGTTCCATATAGAGTTTTGAAAAAATATTTTTATATCTTTTGGCTTTTCTAAATCCATGCAGTCATTATATTTACTTTTGTTAGACAATTTAAACATGATCATGTCACCTGAAAATGAAGATTTTTTGACTTCATGCTTCCCAATTAGTATGGCTATTATTTATTTTTCTTCCTTGTACATTGTTAAGATTTATACTGAATGGAAGTGGTGCAGTGGCAAAGTCTTGTCTACTAGTCAGAAAGAAAATTTCTATCTTTACATTTAAATAGTAAAAATGGCATTATTGGCAGAATTTTCATGCTTACCTTTTATAGGTAAAAAATGTTTTATTCTGTTCATATCATGCTAGGAGTTTCATGAGGCAGAGTTATGGAATTTGTCAGATTTCCTTTCCTTATCTGCAGAGATTATGCTTTATTCTTTCCATGTACAATGTAAATATGATGAACAATATTGCTCACATGTTGGTGATATATCAACCTTAAATTCTGATATGAACTGCAGTGTACTTGCAAAGCATCATTATGTTTTGTTTTCCAATGTGTTTGCTTGTGGAGATGAGCAAGACAGTCTGAGCTTTAACTGGTAAGTTTGTATGGTTACATCTTTATATTTACTTTCTACTTCAGTGTCCAATACACTGTTAAAGTCAATGATGTCTTTCATTCTTTAAGTTTCATCTTTAGAAATTTCAATTCATTATTTTACATTTTGTCATCATACTTCTTCAGTATGTTAGCTTCTCAAAAATTAATTCTTGAATGTATTTTTAATAGCTATTTTAAAAATCTTACCTGGTATTGCATAATCACTATGCTTTCTAGGTTTGTTGCTGCTGCAGGAATTTTCCTTCATTATAGCCATATTTTCTTGCTTTTTAGGAAATGTAAAATTGTCACTAGACTCTAAACATTTTGCATATTTCAAAATATTACGTTAGCGTGCAGATTTTGTTGTCTTACTTTGAAAAGCTTTTTCTGGCGTTGTTTGCTTTGTTCAGAAAGTTTAGATACTTGCAGATCCTCTGATAGACATATAAATAAAATATTGTTACAAATTTTCTCAAAGGTTTTATGGTAGCTACAAAGTAAACTGTGCCAAAGTCATAAAGTATTGTCTTGTCTAGTTGCTAAGAAATGCATGGGTTTCTGGCAATCGGTCACCAAAACAATGAACTGAAAGTCAAATATAACTTGCTCTATATGGTCACTGAGTAATTCCAAGATTATACGTTTTGCTTAACAGTGCTTCATAGAGTTTCACCCTAGTCAAACTGAGATTCAGTGGGATCCTGTGAAATTTCTGGCACTCCTCAGAGCATCTCTTTCCTCTCTGACACTTGATCTGCCAGTTCAAGCTAACAGAGCTTCCTTTTATCTTGCTTGGAATCTCTTTGCTGTATATCCATAAAATACCTCCATAAAGAAATCTAGAAAATTGTCAACTCGTGCTCAATATTTCTTCTCTGTCAGGAATCACTGGATATCTATTGGATAGTACAGTATGTGATGAAATCAACAGCTTCATAAATGACTTCCATTTGCAATTTTTGGTGGAAGAGCCAGTCTAATGCCAGTTACATCATTGTGAGGAGAAATGGAATCAGATGCATATATTTAATTCTTATCCCAGAATCTCTTTGCTTTTATTTATTTTATCTTATTATTATTTTTTTTTTTTTGCTAGCGGGGATCGAACTCATGACCTCTCACTTGCCAGGGAGTTGTTTATGCTGCTGAGCTAAATCCCTAGCCTCTCTTTGCTTTAAATCAAATGTTTTACCAATTCATGTTTTTGTGATGTTCTCATATATAGCATGGTTGTTACAACCTCATTCAACGTGACATTTTCAATGTTCTTTAGTTGTTTACAATGCTTTTCAAAATGTTTGCTTGCATTTTCACCATGTAACCTAAGAGTTTCACATGCCTGGAACAAAGTTTGTTTCAAATTTTGATGGTTTAATTCTTTACCTTATAATGCATTGATGCCTCTAATCTTTATTTCTCAAAAAATAAAATTGTGACCCACATATATCCTCCTTCATGTCTTGTCCTATGAACTGAAATATTCTACCTAGCCCTTTTCTCCCCACCGGTACTGGGGATTGAGTCCACATTCTTTTGTGCTGAGCAACATCGTCAGCAAACTTCATTTTTCTGTATTTTGAGACAGTCTCTCTAAGGCTTATTTAGACTTGAGAGCCTCACAATGTGCTGGATCACCGTCGTGTGCCACTGGACTGTCCCATCTTTGAGCCTCCTGTTATCTTTGATTGTGCAGTCTTTTGAGAGTCATTGATTTAGGTATTTCTAAAGTAGCATCATATTGTGCTGAATTATACTGTGTCTTCTCAAAAATTTTATGTTGAAGCTGTATTTTCAATGGAAGAAAATTTCCAGATGAATCTTTTAGAGAAGCAGTTAAAGTTAAATGAAGTCACAGGAAGAGAGCCTAATTTAATACAAGTAGTATTTATGTAAATGTTTCCCTTTCTTCCTTCTCTTCTTCTCCTTCTCCTCCTCCTCCCTCTCCTTCATCCTGTCTTCCTCCTCCTCCCTCCCTCTCTCTCTTTTTCTGTCTCTCTTTCTCTTTCTCTCTCTCTCTCTCCACAGATGACATAACCCTGTACAAATCAGGAAGAGAGGTAACAAAGCTTATTTGTTTGACCAACTTGTAGGCAGCCTCCTAAATTTTTTCCTGTCTATCTGTTCAAGTCCTTAAAAGTCAAAAAACAAACAGACTTCAACAACAAAAATGATAATTGTGTTTAGCAAGAAGTCCCCCAGATATATGACCACTATTGATATATGATTAGTTTTCTTTTCCTTGATTATCAACTAAGTAGTATCTCATTACCCTGGCATGCCTGGCAAGTATGTTTTTAGGTCTGTTTAGTCAGAATTTCACCTAACCCTAATTTTTTTGTTTGTGATTTGCTGTACAACTATCCCTACCTTGCCTCTTGAATGTACATTCCTACTTGTTCATGTTGTATTTGGTATTGAATTAAATCTTTCTCTATTACTGCAAAGTCCCTTTGCCTTGATTAACAATCTTACTATGGATCCACCTAATTTATGTTTTTCTGTTTAAACATTCATTATTTGTTATAAAATAGTTGAGGGCTAAGTAATTCACTATACCTTTGTTCAAAATAATGGTTTTTGAAGTTTGAGACAGAATATTCAGGATGTATATTTTTTGAAAAATTAAAACAAATACATTAGCATATAAAACAACCAAACTAAAATACTGAAGACTGAGGTACATAAGATTAAATTTAAAACCAGACAAATCCACCATTTTTTCTTCAAAAAATTTAATATAACATGTATTTTGAAAAATAGAGTCAAGATGAACACCATTATCTCTTAGTTGAGAATTTGTTACAGTCCATTTATGAACATACATTTATTTTATTGATTTTAAACAGTGAGTGTTCACTTAAAACATCTGCATGAGTTTTTGTGTAGGAAAGGTAAAATAATGCAGAAATATATATTAAATATAATTTTACAAGGCAGAGATAATTTCATGAAAATTTGAGGTAATTTTATGTGCATGCCTTGTTGTATACAACTATAGATTTGATAGATACACTTCTAGACAGGTATTTTGCATTTGTATATATATATATATATATATATATATATATATATATCTGTGTGTGCGTATATATGCGTATTTTCTGTAAGTCTGATATTTAGTTATCAAAATAAGTGTATGTTTATATCATTTTAGCTGTGCTTATGTTTTGGTGTACAAATAGCAATATAGTTTCATTTCTTAAAAGGAAACAGACGTAAATAATTAAATGAACTGAACATGTACTGAACATCAACCTATCCAAGATAAGAAAGATATATTAGTAGCCAACAAGTACGTGAGAGGATGTTAGTGATATTGGTCATTAAAGAAACAAATCAAAACCACAGTAAGATAATTCTGCTCACTCCCTAGAATGACTTTAAGAAATAAAGTTAAAACAGCAAATGTTAAATCTGTGGAGAGACAGATGTTACCAAGTGGCAGGTCCAGAGTGGATTCCAAGGTCTTATATATGGTAAGCAAATCATTGCAAACCATATACCCAGCTGTAGAAAAAAAGTAACTACATTTATTTAATATCAGTCAATGAACCTTTGAAAGATAGGTAAGAATAAAACCAGTGAAGTACAGTATTGCAAATCAATGAAAAAAATGCATCAAACAAGTAGAAGTTGCTGAGTGTATAATATTTTTCGGGTTCACAAAGTAAGACCAAATGCTGGATATCTTTGGCAAAGTTCCCCTTGCTGAATGGTGGATTCATAAAAGTTGTACTTGTTATATGTGTATAGTTTAAAATGTAAGGATGAGAATTTTGTATACACTGATGATGCAGTTTTTGATCTGTATTTTCATAAAGAAAGTATGAAGAATAACCTTATGCCATGAATGTGGATTAAAGGGGAGACTGACAAGTAGTGATCTGCATTATCAATGCAGCCAAAAGGAAAAGAAAAAGCAACAAAGTATAAATATGAATGATATCAATGTACATTTATTTGGATGACCCTTGGAGTTGTACAACAGTTTCCTCACAGGTCTGTTAGATTTTGATATAATGATTATCAGTGTTGTTCCTTAAGGGGATGATATGGTAGTATTTTCAAATAAGATCTCAACTCCATTAATTTTGTGCTACTCATGAAAATAATGTTACACACAACAAACTAAGACAACCTGGTATAATGTTAAGACAGTGGGCCATGGAGGAAGAACAGGCTGAATGTTGTATTCATTATTTCTTATAACAAATGTATGACCTTGAGCAAATCACTTGATGTCATCATGACACTGTGCTTTGGGGAATAAAGCAGTTGAGCCTGGTGTTTTAAAAGTGTATAAATTTCTCAAAACAAAGTTCTATAAATAGCTCTTTAGTCACTTTGACACTTTAGACACCTAAGAGGAAGATTTCCTTGTTTGAAAAACTGAAGAGGAGGACCCAAGGATCTCATTAAAATAACTTTCAAATACCAAGGTAATCATATTTCCCTATGGCAGTGAGATCTGGCTGCTCTGAGAACATTCTTTTACACGAACAGAACTGCGTGTTTTGAGACTACAAAGCCTCTCCATCCCCTGTGAGGTTATTTCATAACACTTTACACAACTGCTAAGAAGATTCTCATTAAGGTTTTGTGAGGTAAGCTATAGCAATGACCTCAAATCTATTTTCCTCAGTATTCTTAGTGATAAAAAGCAACTGTCAAATTGTACACTTTAACAAAATATCCAGTTCAGAAAAAGAACAAAGCATTTGAGAACATTCTTTATTTGGCCAGAGAACATTAGCCCTTTGGAGTTAAAGGTATTAAGACACAAGTCCAATTTTCTCTGTATTTTTTCCTGTTTATTTACTTTTTCTCCTTTTGATGATTTATTTTCTTCTATTGCTTAATCGAACCTCTAAGGGTATCTATTATCACGACTTGTCTCAAATTTTTTTAAAACCAGGTACGAAAACAAATATTACATATTGAACAAATCAGCTGAATAAGAAAATTATAGTGTTTTAGCCATAAATAAAATGCAAATAAAACACAAATAAATTCATGTCAGAATTTCTCAGTTCTTCTGTGTATAATTTGTTCAATGAAGAATATGGTCATTTGAGCTATTTATCTCTGACATGCCTATAAAAGTATACATCTGAATACACAAACCACACCACAAATGACTTCTATGTTCTCCGTGTGTCACTA
>RJWM01043706.1:0-13662 GCA_004363535.1 Dasyprocta punctata | reverse complement strand
CCTACCTCAGCCTCCCGAGTGCTGGGATTAAAGGCGTGCGCCACCACGCCTGGCTTGAGAGAATATTTCTGATTTGAATTTCTCTATAGCTTCATCGAGCTGTTTCTTTACTGCATTTTCTATCACTTCAGAAAGTCCCTTTGTGTGTCTCCTACTGTCTTCCATTTCAGTGTCTCTTGGGTTTGTTCTCAGTGGGCTGGGGGACTGAGACTGCCTCTTGGTCTTTCATTTTGTCATGTTCTTCTAGAACCTATGTGGCTCTGTGTCCTGCGAGGCAGACTGGGCATTTCCCTGGTGGGTCGCACTGAGTGGCGGGACCCAGTAGAGCTGGATCCTGTGTGCAGCAAGTGAGGGCGGCCTCCCGGGGCGTGTGGGTGGAGCCTCTGCCTTACTGGATGAGGGCCAAGGCCTCCCGGTCCCAGGGAGCTAGGCAGAGTGTACCCCGGAGTGTGGTGCCACCCGGACCTTGAGTCTGGCTGCAAGGATTTCAGAGCTTCTGCTGTGCTGGGCCAGCCTGGGCGAGTCCCAGGCCTACAGTGCTGGGGCCTTGCTCCTGGCTGGGCGGGGCCTGCGAGCTCTAGGATGCGGCGCACAGGCCGCTCCACTGAAGTATGGAGCTTGCGCATGCTGTGCACTCTGGTGGGGGGAGCCCAAGCTCTCCAAGGCCCTGCAGCTATGCTGGTCAGTCCCTGATGAGCAGCTCTGGGGTCCTGAGCTGGGCTGGGCTGAGTACCTCTGTGTGCTGCGAGGCTGGCCAGGCGTTCCCCTGGTGGGTCATGCTGAGTCGCAGGTCCTGGTAGAGCTGGATCCTGTGTGCAGCAAGTGAGGGCGGCCTCCCGGGTCGGGCGGTGGAGCCTCTGCTTTCTGCCTTGAATTATCTTACGGGAAAAACCCAAATTATAAATAAGAGTGAATGCAAGATAGGAAGAAGGGAGACACTGCTTTCTCGAGTGGGAAGGGGTCAAAAGGGGAGGGAGGGGGAGGTCATGTGACACCAAAGAATAAGAACCCGGATAATTTTTACTTGGCAGATTGCTTTTTTAAGGAATGAAGATGTGTTGTGTACATGTATCAACCCCACACAGGGAATGTAAATATTTTGAGCCACAAATAAAAAATTATCACTTAAAAGAATTGCCCTGGAATTAAATTCCTTTTTTTCTTTTTTCTTTTCTTTCTTTTTTTTTTTTTTTTTTTTTTTTTTTTTTTTTTTTTTTTTTTTTTTTTTTTTTTTTTTTTTTTTTTTTTTTTTTTTGTACCAGGGATGGAACTCACAACCTCACACTTGCCAGGCAGGCACTTGTGCCACTGAGCTAAATCCCCGGCCCTGGAATTAAATTCTTAGGATTAGGTTAGCTGCTGCTGGAAAAGTTATCTCTGTGTGATTTTCTTAGCTCTAGTGTATTTATGTACTGACTTCTGCAACTAGAAAGATAGTATCCTGGAATGTTGAACGGTATGTGCGTGTTTTCCTGGTTTTTTTCACACCTTATGAAATGGCCTTTCTGATCTAACCCATAAAAGCAGAGCATCTGCTAGCTGTCCGTCTCAGGAGTGACGAGGAACTTCTCCCTGAGGAACTGTCTTTGTAAGTAGGCTTTAGTCTGTGTCTAGGAAGCCACCATTCTGGGCTTAGGTGTGTCTTTTACCTTCCATTTTGTTTTATTTTAAAACCAAAGATTTAATAGTATACCATTTATTTATTTGTGTTGTTTTTTGTTTTTGTGTTACTGGGGACCAAACTCACGATCTTGAACTTGCCAGACCAGCGCTTACACCACTGATCTAAATCCCTGGCCCCTTCGTTTCTATTTTGTAATAGCAGCTCCATCTTTCCATTCATAGTACTGCTCGTAGATAATTACAGGGCTCAGAACAAACTGAAGGCAGCCAGCCAGAGGGAAGAGCAGAGTACATTCCCATGACAGGAGGAAGCATCCAAGTCATAGCAGAAGGGAAGCTGCTGTGTGCTAATGAGTAGTCCAAACAGCGTGGCCAAGAGGCCGTGTAGAAGGGACTTCGTGACTGTGGAAGACCACCTGGTTGGCTCTCCTTAAATGCAGAGCAGTTACCTCCACCTTAGCTAAACCTGGCCCTGTCTCCATGTACTGATCTGTGCACAACTGGCCCAGCCATTTCCTTTTCCCTTCATTCGGTTGCCTCTGAGCTGTGTAAGTGGGGCTGGCTGAGGGGCTAACGCAGCAAAGCTGTTTCCCACCTGTGTCCCCCTAAACAGTTGAGCCCACAGGGATGTAGGGTCAGTGCCCCAGGGCTGTCAGCTGGGTTCCAGCATCAAGAAAAGAGGAGAAAAGGGTTTGCACATCACAACTGAAACACCAGCCTCCTAAACATTAAACACTACCTCAGCTGTGTTATGCAGATTGGTCTTTCTGCACATCCTTCTCTCTGCGTGTGGCAGAGGTGTCTTCAGGCCTCCTAGCTCGCCCAGCTCACAGTCCTCCCCTATCTCCCGCCATTCTCACGGTCACTCACCCACTTTCCACTCCTTTCTTCGCACATTAATAAATCCAGGTTAGGCCCTGGGTCGTGGCCTTTGCTGATGAACCTTTATCTGGGTTGGACTCAGGATCCCTTGACTCCCCCCCCATAATTATAATTATGTCTTAGTGTCTTTATTCTCACCGTGGGTTGCACTGAAAGTGGTAGATTGGAATTAACTCACTGAAATTCCAATAATGCTTCCATGGGATTACAAATGCAAACTTCCCAGACCATGACAAGGATAAGAAAAGGAACTTTTATAGTGAGGCCTAATGTGGGCCTTGGAAAAAAGGGGAAAGTGTTGGGAAGAAAGGGTAGCACAGAGAGGAGGACCACAGCTAATGCATTTAAGAGCAAAGCCCTTGGGCATGGGGGGTGACTTTCCTACTGTGAAAGAGTGCACTTTTACAGAGATGGTTGAAGTAGTACTGTGGGAGCTGGGTGTGATGGGGCACACTTGTGATCCCAGCACTCAGGAGGCTGAAGCAGGAGGATTGCCATGAGTTTGAGGCCAACCTGGGCTACATAAGTGAGTTTGAGGCTAGCCTGCACTACCTAATGAGACCCTGCCTCAAAAAAAAAAAAAAAAAAAAAGAATGAACCAGTAATCTGAGAGCGTGAGTATGTGTGTGCGCGCGCGTGCGCATGAGGTGGGAGCCCTCACCCGAGACTGTGGTGGCGAGCCTGTGGCACACACGCTGCAGCAGGCACACAGAGCCCTCGTTGTGCCGCTGGACCAGGCCGCCCCAGCATCGCTGCAGCAGCCAGGCGTCAGGTAACAGCGCACGTGGGGCACTGTTGGCCCTGGGTGTCTCAGAGGTTCACTGTCACCACTCTGGAGCCACGCATGCTTGACAGATGTCCTTCACCGATGAGCTGGCCCAGACCCTTCAGCGCTCTTTTAATTGGCAGCAGCCAAGGTTGGAACGTGGAGGGAAACCCTAATTGCTGCAGCCCCAGATTGTTCATTCCGCCAGAATAAGGTGTCTGTGCTCCGCCTTGGCAGTCACTGCCCTAAATCTCGGCGGGGGCGGTGCCCTTTCTGTGTAGTGTGCAGCAGCAGGGGGGACCTCCTCGTGAGCCGGCGTGCCGTGCCCGCGGCGGAGTGGGGGGACGTGCGTGCCAGAATCCCGTGTGGAGGCGCAGAGCCGGGGCGGCCAGGTGACCGCAAGGGCCCACCAGGCAGCAGGCAGGCATTGCTGCAGAGCCGTTGCTTAGAGCAGCCTCGCTCCTCGTCCAGAGGCTGACTTGGGGGGTTTCTGTTGTCAGCTTACACTCATGTCTGAGAAGTGGTCAGTGTTTGTGTTCTTTCCCTGAGAAATAAGCCTTGCATATTTTAGCACTTATGAGCCAAGGTGTAGGGATTGTTCTCCTTTTATAGGGTGCTGATTTTTCCCAATCTAGAAAAATCTTATAAATTCGAATTAAAGCACCACGTCCTTGGGCAGCCACCCTGCAGTGTGTTCCCGTGCCTGCCCGGCCCAAGTCGGCCCCAGGAGGAGCAGTAGGCCGGGCCGAGAGCAGCCCAACCCTGGCCGCACAGCTTCCTGAGCTCACCCAGCTGACTCATTTTTAGTCAACTCTAACGACTCAAAGAAATAGAGCCCTGGGTGTGATGAGAAAGCTGTGCTAGACAGTAGTTAAACCGCTGCAATAAATGTATTTTTAAACCAAAAGGAATGTAAGTTGACTGATTTCATAGGAAGGAGAGCTTTCAAAGTAGCCAAATAAACCAAATCTGGACCCTAAAGATCTTCCTTGGTCAGTGAGTGAATGGACTAGTTACAGTCTTAGGAAGTCAGCTGTCTTTACTGTGATCTGTGTGCCAACTCTAGATGGTGTTGGTGTGTGTGTGAGTGTGTGTGTGTATTCTTGCATGTGTGCATGTCTGTGACCCCGGGAACTGCTACTGAGCTACATCCTTCACTCTTTACATGTTTTATTTTGAGACAAAGGCCTACTAGATTGCCCATGCTGTCCTTGCAAATTGGAATCCTCCTGCCTCAGCCTACTGAGTAGCTGAGATTACATGTTTGTACCACTGTGCAAATATACTCATATATATATTTTAAAATCTTGATGCCTGTTCAAACCGGTTTGTGTTAAGGTCCCAGTACTTTTCATTTGCTGAGTACTTTTAGTTAGAAATGGCACAAGGATTAGCATTTGCACCCTCATGGAGACAGATCTCTTCTTGGTTGGGGGCAGGGTCTTGCTAAGTTGCCCAGGCTGTCCTCGAATTTATGATCCCCCGATTCAGCCTCCTGATTGCGGGGTTACAGGCGTGTGCCCCATTGCAGCCTCAGACCTTCAGGAACTGTGACGGCAGCCACGTGCTCCACTGTGTCCTCTGTGTCCTCCGTCAACCCCAGCAACAAAGAACCCCGGCGGCGTCCACAAGCTTACTGTGGTGTCAGTTTTCAAACGCGCTTCCCCTTGCAGATGCTGGTGTTTATTTAACCTCCCTTGATTCAGCTGGGCGTATTTTGGGCTTGGAGGAAGCAAATCTCTGTGGAATTTGGGTTTTGCCCTTTTGTGTTCCGTATTTCCAGGTGTCTGCATTCCATGCTGGGGTAGTTATGGTCTTTCTCTCAAATTTAGTCCTGAGTATCCCCAAACCCTAAAACATGGTACCTGTGGCAGGACTTGGTGGGGGGAACCACAGAGCAAACACACAGGGGGTTCGGTGGTGGCAGAACCCACTCACACTCCGCTTTCGGTGGCCTCTTTAAATACAGGGTGGTTTGTGAAAGAAATTCCCAGCCTCGGTCAGTTTTTTAGAATGAGATGCGAAACACTGTAGCTGCATGGTTATCGGACACACGGAGAGTTTACAGTGGGGAGTGGCTTTCAGAGCAGTGTGGTGGTTGAGAAATGTGCATAAAAAAGGGAATCCTTGAAAACCTGTTTCTATGTACCTACCTGTGCTTTGTCACCGTGGTTTTCTGTGTAAACAGTGAGCAGCTTTGGGGTGCTCGTAAGGCTGGGCTTTTTACGAGCGGGGCCTGGACTCCTGTGTGCCTGCGATGCTGGAAAGACCCCTTGGTGGAAAAGAGTGGGCTGCTCTGGCTTCAGCCGGCCTGGCTTCCGGGAGGTGCTGATCGCCGGCTGGTCCTTTCCCTGTCACTTTGCGGGGGCCTGCCCTGCCCGGTGGAGGAGCGGCTTATCCTCACAGGACCGGGTGTGCTCTCCGGCCCCCGGCGCCTGAGCAGAGAGCCCAGGATGCGGGGCTGCCGCGGTGAGGGAGGCGCTCATCTGCAGAGACCTCGTGTCCGATCCCTGCGGGGGCAGAGGAGGCTGGGGAGGACAGCGACAAGAAGGGGAAGGGAGCGGGTTGCAGCCACGGGTGGGAGCCACCGGTTCTCACCCTCTGCTGGGCCCGCCTGGTGGCCACGCGCTCGCCTGTGCATTGCTGAGCAAGCCTGGGCTGGGCCAGAGTGGAGCCCAGAGCCCGCCCCGGCCAGCCCGGCCTCTGTCGCCCGATGCCGTCCGCACTCCCCCCTCCCTGGCTTCCGAGCGCAGCCCTCCAGCCATCGCCATGGCAGCCCCACTGTGTGACTCGTCCCTTCTCCTTGACCTGGCATTATTTTTCTTGATAACAGTTACTCACATATTGTGTGCATTTATGGTTCAGTCTGTAATTAGTACAGTGGTCCAGTCCCCCTGTGGGATATATTCCAAAATCCCCAGAGGATGCCGGAAACCACACGGAGGACAAAAGCCTTCACACACTGTACACACTATTTGCACCCTGTATACACGATTTTTTCATAACCTCCCCACACAACGGCAATCAATTTTAACCTCTTCGATTAGAGGAAGTACTTTATGACTTCTTTGGCATATGCAAAGTGCCAGTCTAAAAGGCTGCTTGAACACACGCTGAGATCTTGATCATCTGAAATCTGAGACCGATACTGTCAAGAGGGTCACACATACAGGATAGATCTGTAGACAAAAAGACGATTCTCGTCTCCGGCAGAATGGCGTGAGATTCTGTTCCACTACCCAGAATGGCGCACGGTTCGGAGCTGAAGCCTCGTTTGTGGGGCCCTTCGTGTAGCACTTTCGTCCCGTGATCGATGGGTAATTGAAGCCGTGGCTGAAGGGCCTTCTGCATGTGTGTGTGTTTTTCTCCTTTGACTTATTCCCCGTGTCTCTCAGAACTGTAGGCCTCCGTGCCTGGTACATGACCCGGGCCCTTCGTGGGGAGGGGTGGGTGTGCAGTGCGGAGACGAGCGGCTGCTGGCCGGGGCCTGCCCTGCGCTGGCGGGGCGCGGGAGCCTTGGCCAGGGCCTCTTAGGAACTTGTGGGAACAGAGACAACCTGGCCAGCGTGGCCCTAGGGCGAGTTTGGAGAAAGGATTTAACGTGCTGTCTGCCTGGGAGTTGGCAGTCAGGACCTTCTCCCCTTCATCCTAGGCATTTGAGGCAGAGCAGGCAGCCCTTTGAAAATTATTGTTGTTATTTTCCACGTGTGCATTCCTTTAAAGACTGTTGTCCTGCTTTTTCAGTACACTGAACAGGTTCCCTAGGGTTCCCGGAGGGAGAAGGAGAAGTGCGGCGTCAGAGCAGTTGGGCCATCTGGCGGAGTCGCCTCTGGTGTGCGCTTTTGTAGCAGACACTGAATTTATAGACGAGAGAGTCTGTCCTCCGGACTCGGGCTAGGTCTAGGCTTCAGTTCGTTGCTTGTAACAGGACTTGTCAGTTCCCGAACGCCGAATCCGCCTCTCCTGTGGTGGTCTGCTGCTGGGTCTGGCACTCTTGGACTGAGGTTTTACCTTCTGTTGATCAAGCCGTTTGCCGCGTGCCGGCACCGTGGCGGTAACCTCCGTCCACAAACTCTGCCCTGTGTCGTCATCCTTTTAAGAATGGGTCATTTTTAGAAATTCCAGGGCCTCATTTGCCTCCCACTCCTCTACTGTTCGCCTGCTCCATTCACCCCAAGCCAACCTGTATTCTTTTCATTTTTAAATATTTCCTCACTTGCTCCCTGCTTCTTGATAGAGAAACTGAAACTCAGAACAGCTGTTACGAGGCCTTTTGGTTCAAAAGCAGAATGAGTGATTCCTTTGTTTTTGTTAGGTATATTCCTGAGGTCAGGTCCCAAAATACTGTTAGAATTTTATTCTCACAGCATGATGTTAAGCGTTCATCCGTAGCTTACCCTCCTCTGTGTCCCACCTGCCCACTGTTTGCACACGAGCTGTGTTTTTGATTTACTTGCATCCAGTTCTTTCCTGAGTGCCTCACTTGGTCTTGGTGGCCAGGTGTGCTCCTTTGTATGTGTCCCCACGTGGCAATCCTTGGTACACGGTAGGTGCTTGATACTGAGGCATTTAATTAATGCGCTCACTTTAACACCTCTCCTGTCTGGGTACTGTGTCCCCCTGCTGGTGCCCTGTCCTGGGATGCTGGCCACTCCCCTCCCCTTCTGTTGCTGTTGAGACTTAAACGTGGATACGGCGGGCTGTCACGGTGGCATTTGGTGGACAGGGACCAGCGCTGGGTCAGCAGTCCACGGCACTCAGAACAAAGATGGCTTCAGCAAGGGAGGGACTGAGAGCGCCCTGGATTCCTGACTGATGCGAGCCGTGCAGATGCCGGATGGGAAGGGCTGAGGTCTACCGCGTGCAAGGCACTCGCTGCCTGAGAGCCTGGGGTGCATGAAGTCATTGGATCTTCTTAATCCTAGAAGTAAATACTTCACTGTTTTGCCCATTTTACAGATGGGAGGTTAAATAACTCGTCCAAAGGCACATTGTTAGTCAGTGGGGACCTTTCGAACCCTAGCTGTCTTCTGAAGACCTCAGCACAGAGCTTCCTCGCCAGCCTGTGTGACACCTTTATACCTGCAAAGGCACCTTCAGGCTTAACACCTGATTACTACCATTTAGTGTGATCCATTGTTAGATTAGTACGAATTATCCAGCAGGTAATAAGCTCAAGATTCGAAACGTGTTGGAGGAAAGGTGAGTCTGTCCGTGATGAGCAGCCCATCTGTCAGTTATTCAGTGTGGTAGTCGCAGACTTCGTCTCAGAAGGGACCTAGCTCCAGGGCTGGACAGCCGTGAGTGACTGCGGGACCCAGGCGGCTGTCCCGGTGTGTGGGAGCTGCTTTCTCAGTTTGCTGCCCCAGACCGGGGGTGTCGGTACCCTCTCCAGGTGCCCAGCATGGGAAAGCTTGTAGGGATACAATCCCCACGCGCACCCCTGCTCTCCAGGCGTCTCCAGCTCACGGCCTGGTGGCTGTCGTCATAATAGGAGAGCCAGGGCTGACTGGGTGAGTCTCGTCATGAAGTCGGGCGAAGAATGCCTGTGCTTCAGGGCCACAAGCCAAGGAAAGGAAGCGTTGCTAAGCCATTATTAACACTGACTTCTGTCTTTACCCTGCAAATAAAACTAGTGATGGTTATTTCTATGAGAAGAATGGCTAAGAAAGGTGGACTTGTATGCCGCTTGACTTTAATAATGAAACATTTTGGCAACATGCACATGAGAAATGCCTCGCTGCCCTCTAACTGTAAGTCTTACTTAAATGGGGGGGTGAGTGTAAGGAGCTATAGAAGGTTAGACTGTGGAGGTAAATGGGACTACAGTCTCCAAAACATTTTATTAAGGGAAAGCAGATAAGTAGTGTGTATACTTCTGTGTGTAACTGTACTTTTCTGGACTTTTTATACTGACTGTACAGTAAGTACATTTTATCATTTTATCATTGCATCAGAGTCGATATAATAAAACAAGTTTGTGAAATATTCTCACTAAATGGTAAAGTACTTTGGTTCTCTGTTATGATCAGTGAATGCTAGCTTGAATGTGAAGTTTACTTGTTTGTCTACTAATGTGTTGCAACCCAGAGTTATAAAAACACCCATTTCACATGACACTTTCATGGTCAAAGGAGGAAGCATCCTTGGAAGCACTGCCCGTAGTCTCTGACGGGAGCTGGGCTGGGGTGGGGGAGGGAAGAACTGCCCACCCCACTCCCCACGCTGGACAGCCACAGTGCCGGGTGAGGGCGCGCCTCTGCCTGCTGGGCTCCTCCTGCGGTCTGTCTGCTGGGGTCAGCTCTGCCGCCCCTCAGCCACTCGCCAGCAGCTTCCCGGGCAGCTGTTGGGGGCCTGAGAGAAGAAGTTAGGAGACTGGCGCTTCATTGGCAGCGCAAACTCACAGGCTCGTGTCTTTCCTTTTGGTTTTCCAGTTAGAACTGGCACATAAGTTACTTCCAGGGATTAAAAAAGTTATTTTTAATGTGAAGAATTGAATGTGTCCATTGTGTATTCTTTAAAAAGAACTGTTATGTTATGAAAATTCTGTATAAAAAGCATTGAGTAAAGACTAATCAGTATCTTTCTTTCCTAACAGGTTTTAAAATGGAAAATTTCGACGCGTCGCTCAGTACCTACTTCAGGGCGTGGCTGGGCCCCCGAGGTGAGGCGCTCTCCGGCTTCGCTCTGTCCATAGCTCTACGCCTGATGCTGGAGCCGCCTGGGAACGCTGCATGAGGCCTCCAGAAGGCAGGGTCGCTCTCTGTGCGAGACGAACTCGCCCTGGTAGCTGCCCTGACGGTGGCTCAGGGCAGGGTGGTCACTATAGGGCCCCAGCCGAGGACACCTGCGCTGTACCATTGTCACGGGTGTGCTTCTCTCCAGAGTTTAAAACTCTCCCCTTCTGCAGCTCTTTATTTGGCTGCCCTTAAACTCCTGGACTCAAGCGAGCCTCCCCCGAGCCACGTGCGTTTGGGGACGGATCCAGGGCCTTGTGTACACCAGCCAAGTGCAGTGCCACCGGGCCCAGCCCGGCCCGTCAGGGCGTCTCCGGGTCCTTCCGTTTGGGTCTGGTGTGCACATGAACTCACTTGTTATGTGTCTGTCCTTATTTTAATCTTCTAGAAAGTAGATCAGCTAGCTCCATGTTCTTTTATTGTCAGCTGTGTCTTTTAATGTCTTATCTAGAAAGAAGAAACATTTTAGGTTCACAGAGTCACAGGAGAGCCGCAAAGCTTTTAAACAGATGAAAATATCCTCAATGTCACTCATGATTTTTAAAACACAAAAATAAACAAATAAGCCGGGCGTGGTGGCGCACGCCTTTAATCCCAGCACTCGGGAGGCTGAGGTAGGAGGAGCATTGTGAGTTCGAGGCCGGCTTGGGCTACGATGCGAGCGCAAGGCTGGCCTGAGCTACATAGTGCGACCCTGCTTCGAAAAACCAGGTCTGGGAGTTTGGCTCAGTGGCTTAAGCGCCTGCCCTGGCAGGTGTGAGGTTGTGAGTTCGATCCCAGGTGCCACAAAAACAAACAAACAAACAAGAGCTTTATGCACCAGTGGGGTAGAAATGAAATGGTGTTTGACACCATGGTGATAATTAACAGTGGGGGCGGGAGCGTCCGCGCAGGCACAGCCTCTGGGGGCTGCCTGGCCCTACTGCTGGTGCTGAATGCGTGTGCCAGGCCCTGGTGGTAGTGCAGCTGCATGCACCTTAGCAGCTCCGAAAAGGGGGGCCCCTTGATGGCACTGCCATTGGTCAGCACTGGATGGCGTGCGGGTGCCCTTCTGTAGGGCATAGGCTAAGTTAGAGAACAGCTGATGCAAAGAACAAGTTAGCCCCGCCTGTGTGTCGGGTAGAGATGATGACAGAAGAGTAGAGATGACGGAAGCTATGATGGACAGAAAGCTCAGCTGCCATTGACTGAAACAGTAGTAAAAAATGCTGGCTTACATCACAAGGTAGGGCAGCTCCTGGGGTATATCAGGTGTTCTGTGATGCTAACCATGAACCTGGTTCTTGTGCCCACCCCGTCTTCAGGGTGGGTGCCCCACCTTCCACCATGAGGGTGGCCACGGCAGCTCAGACAGCCTGTCCGGAGGAAGAGGAAGCCCAGCATTCACTCGTGCTGTTCAGAAGGAGGGCACGTCCCCAGGGCCTCCTCATCAGCCAGTGCCACCGGAAGCTCAGTGGCTGCCGTTGCTCCACAGGCCCGTGGTTTAGAAAGTCGGCCCCAGCCACCAGAGAGGCGCCGAGCAGCAGGGTCAGCCAGGTCCCCGGGGTGCTGGCCTGGGAGCGTGCAGCAGGGTGGAGAGCGGGTGATGTGCAGGTACAGAAGGGCCGGGGAGAAAATGAAACAGCAAGGTGCAGAACAGAGCTCTGAGGAAAAGGAAGTGGAGAATTCCTGTGTCTGTGTGTTTTATCTACACACATAAACGATGCAGCAGCCTGATGTTTGCAAGTGGGGACTTGTTTTCTCAAAATCGATGCCAAGGCCTCGAGCCGAGAGCAGAGGTGCTGAGTCCCTGCGGCAGGGTCTCTGGGCCGGCCCCGCCCTGGAAGAGGTCAGTCGAGCAGCACTGACAGGAGCGCCCTCTGCCACCCTCGTGAGCAGAGGGTGCCACAGGGGTCTCTCTGAGTCAAGGGCAGGGGGTCAGGTGTCCTCCAGAAAGGAAGACAGTGCAGCCAGGGAGCCAGAGGGCGAAAACTGCCCGTTAGCTGCTGCTGCCCCTGAAGAGACAGCATGAATCTTGAGGAGCTCTGAGCTCTGAAGCTTAGTAGGTGGGTAAGATTGGGGCTCTGGGACTGGGGATCCAGCTCAGCGGCACAGTGCCTGCCTGGCAAGCGCAAGGTCATGAGTTCAGTTCCCCATACCAAAAAAAAAAGAAAGATTGGGGCTCTGCTGGTCTGGGGGTGTCATTGCAGCAGGATGCGAGGGGAACATTGTAAAGATTCCTTCCTTCGGTCAGCCTAGGATGCAGCTGAGCCTTGCAGGGGATCTGGGGTGGGGGGTTGACCACCGTCAGTCATCTGAGAGGAGGGCTGTCCCTTTGCTGGTGAGGGCCTCGGGCCCTTTTTCCCCTCCTTTCTCATCCCAGCCTGGGGAAGGGCCTGGGAGGGGAGATCTCTTTTGCCCCAGGAGGTCCCCCGGGTCAGCACAGGGCTTCCTGCTCAAGTTCCTCTCCACACAGCCCTTGGATGGTTCGAATGTGACCGTGGCCACTGCACCAGCAGGCCGTCTTTTGTTGTCAGTCACTGTCTCCTTGCTGTTGACCACTTGCTCCTAGCAGACACTGCCTTGTGGTCAGGGACAGTGTCACTAGCCTGGTCTGAGTCTGCACGTGCTGGGCTTCCTTGGGGACACTTGGCTGACATGGAGGACTTCAGAGTTCACAAATCCCATGTCGTGGATTTTGTGACCCTGTGTATCAGTAAATCTAGTAACTCCAGCTAGCAAGAAACTCACTTTCCCTTTGCTTTCTTTTAGATAATGTGGAAAGCACAATTTATTATTTTACTAAGCAAAAACCGTAAATAGTAGACGTTAGTATTCAGAACATGTAGCTAAGAGCTTCATACTTGATTTGAAAATTCATGCCTCTGAATCTGCTTTATTAGGGTTGGTTTGGGGAGCTTAGTGACGGATCCGTCGCCTGGCATATGCAAACCTCAGTTCAGTCCTCAGCAGCAGAAGAGAAAAAGTTTGTGTGTATAAAGAGCCTGCATATATGTATATATACTAGGTGACTGTATAAATCATGGTTAGAGAAATTTTTTAGCGTCTTAATACTTGTAATTTACCTACCTTACTAATAACGTTTTCCTTTGTTGTTTTTCAGATACCAGAGTAAAAGGATGGTTTCTTCTAGACAATTATATACCTACATTGGTCTGCTCTATCATTTATTTACTAATCGTATGGCTGGGACCAAAATACATGAAGAATAAACAGCCGTTCTCTTGCCGGGGAATTTTAGTGGTGTATAACCTTGGGCTCACTTTACTGTCTCTCTATATGTTCGTCGAGGTAAGTCAGATGTTCTACGCCTTCCTCTCCCTTACATGTACTCTCCTGCTGTCCTGAGTCACACCCCGAGGGAGCAGAGGCAGGTGTCCACGGCAGGAGATGGGGTCAGAAGCGGGCAGGCAAACCTGTGAATGCATTTTAAGTACTTTTGAGATTGACTTTTCAAAAATACCAGAGTTGTTTATACAAATGTCTTCTAGAATATATAGAGTAGATGCCTTTAGTATGGATTATTTTTGTTCTGTGGGACATTCAGAACTAAGTCGTTTCTAAAATACTCTCTCGTGAGCAGAATGGAGTGGAAAATGAACAAAATGTGCCAGACGGATCTGTGAGCGCTCCGATAGCCTGTTTCTGTCTTGG
>RJWM01043705.1:0-13666 GCA_004363535.1 Dasyprocta punctata | reverse complement strand
CTCGTTCTGATTTTCCGGCCTCGTAAAAACAGAGCGGGAGTATTGGGAGGAGGAAAAGCCAGGGAAGAGGCTGAACACCTCAGTCGCTATGACAACTGCCACTTCCGGTCCGTTCCTCTATTCCGTTCGCCTCAACGCGGCCCGCGCGAAATTTGTATCCCGCTGCCAGTGTCTTCCTGCTCTTCAGAGAGCCCCACCAAGAAGCGGGGGAGGGAGATCCTGTTTGGATCCCCAGTTCGGCTCGTCCCCTACCCGTGGCGGGGAAAGAAACAACCCAAATTCGGAGTGGACAAGCGCCAGGCCCGATGAGCCACCAGGAGCCGTTCTCTGTGCAGGTCCTGAGCCTGCAAGAGCTGCAGGTCCTCAGGGAAAGGAGACCCGAGTCCCTCGAGGGTCATGGAAGAGACCTTGAGCTGTGGCTGGGTTCCTCCACTTTGGGTCACCGTGGGCTAGCACCTCACCTCGGAAGATTTCCGTTCCCTCCGTTGTAAAATCAGGAGGGTGCTTGAGAATTGATCTCCATTTAGCATTCAGTGACCCAGTGACTTAGGAATTCTGTGACCCAGTCAATTCCTTCTGCCTGCTCCTTTCCCAGTCGCAGGAACACACAAGTCTGGTCTTTCAGAGTATCTCATCTTCACTGGACACTGCAGAGTTTTGTTATGTTTTATTTTGTTTTAATAGAAAGGGTAGCCGGGTGTGGTGGCACACTCCTGTAATCCCAGCACTCAGGGGAGGCTGAGGCAGGAGGATCACTGCGAGTTCGAGACCAGCCTGGGCTTCAAAGTGAGTGAGTCCAAGTCCAGCCTGGACCACATAGGAAGACCCTATCTAAAAAAAAAAAAAAAAAAAAAAAAAAAAAAGATTTCATTTGAGCAAATCTTTAAACTGTGCTTAACATATATAAACTTGAAGAACATCAATGATGCCTGTCAAAAATGATAAGGAAAGGGAGCTAGGAAGCTACTGATTGAAGAGGAGCCTACTGATAATCCCTTCCCACCCCTAAGCTTCTTTTGACTGATACTTGCTATCTGAAAGTTTCTAGTGTGTTGAATTTCCTCCTCTTGTGCCTAATTTTCTAATACTGATTATGCTTATTTTGCATCTGTTTACCACTACCTTCTTCCACTTCCCAAGGAAGGCTTTTGAATCCTTTGAGATAATGAAACTTGAATGTTATTGCCATTTTATAGGTTAAATTATGGCTCATAATTGGATCTAAAAGGTGTTCATTTTTAGATAAGGGAAAAGTTCACCAAGTACTCAAGTGGCCTGTTTGTGACATTTGACTTTGAATACAGAGAGGTACTTGTAGAGTTTTCGAGCTGAAAGTATCGTTAGTGCTCATGTAGTCCAAACCCACAGTGCGTGTGCAAGGAAACTCAACCAAAAGGTTAATAATTTCCTCAAGGGCCTGTATTCACTGTGTGTCCAGTTGTCAAACCAATATTCTGTAATATCAACCTGCTTTCTACATTCAGGTGGGTGCCTAAGACCCTTTAATGGTATTCTGCAATTATTAGGATTAAGAAAAAAATTAACACAATTTCTATGACCCTGCATGCTTTTTGCCCCTACTTTCCACGCCAGCTATATTCAAGGCCACTGCCCTTGTAGCTCAACTGCATTTGGCAGTGCTAACCTTTTCAGTTCTTGAACATACTATATTATAGCCAAGACTTTGCTCATTGGTTCCATGTACTGCCTGGGAATTCTGAGCCTCCCCTTCCCTCTCAACAACATTTCAGCCCTTTTCCTTTAAAAATCAACTCAAATGTCTTTCCTCTTTATGCTTTTGATATATACTTACGTGCTTCCATAGCACAGGTATTTTGATAGTTTTCACAATGTTCATAAAATAATTAGGTAGTTTGCTAATGTTTTATGCCTCACATTAGAATGTAAGCATCATGATAGCAAATATCATATTTGATTTCTTCACTGTCATGTTGCTATTGCCGAGAATAATACTTTGCCAATATAAAGAATTCCATAAATATTTGTGAAGTAATCACACAGCTATAACAATTGTTTGCTTCCTAGTAGAATTTTCAGCTCTCAATTTCTCTTCTTACCAGGCTAAATAATTGTCACGACATCTGCACTTTCCTTGAACTGTCTATCCACCATCATTGCGTATACCAACTTTACCAAAAAATACACATGTACAACCATATATAAATAAATACAATTTTGTATCAAGAGAGAATACTAAATGTTTGCTGCATAATCTTATTGGAAAAAGAAAGGTCAGGATATTGTGAAACAATAAAAAAAAATGTTTAAATACAACCAGAACTAACTATTGAGAAACATACCTAGAATAAACACTAAATCTGTTTTCCAATTAGTAAGCACATCCAGCCAACATTTCTAACAATCTATATTCCATTAATATGCTTGCTTAAGTTAGTAGGAAACTATGTGTAGGTTCTAGTAACAATTACTTTAAAAGTAAGGTAAAAAAATGTAATTGATAGCAATAAAAGTTATGCTGGTTTAGGTAGAGAAATGTAGTAACATCACTAAGAAAGTTTGTTTGTGCCATGCACCATTCAGTGCTTTTCTTCCCAATCCTAGAATCAATTAAAAATTTAAAAAATCTAATTTCTAGCCATTTGACAAGATTATTGTGGAACTATTGCAGGCATTGCCTTGTGTGCTTGATATTATATATAAATAAATATAAAAATGAATGGTCTCTGTCACTAGAGAGACTGAGAAATGGTGAGAGGTGACCTCTAAGGAAAGAAAGAAGCACTGAGGAACACCATACACTGTCTGATATTTTGCCTTATAAAGCCATGAGCATTGTTCTTTTTTATGAGTATTATTCTTTAAACTACTTTTGCATGCTTTTTTAAAAGTCCAATTTAAATTTTTAAAATGCTCAGTTTAAGCATAGAAAGTGTATGCAAAAGTGAATAAATCTTAAATGGATAAACAAATCTTTACAGTGTAAGCAGAAATGTGGAGCAGTGTAAGCTTTATTATGCTGCTAGTGGAAGTGTAAATTGATACAACTATTTTTAAAAACTATATGGTATTATCTGCTAAAGTTTAATATGATATTATAACCCACAAACTCTACATATGTGCCATTAAAAATGTGTATGTGAGTGAATCAAAAGTCATGTACAGGAGTGGCCATTGGTATAGCTCAGTGGCACAGTGCCTGCCTGGCAAGCACAAGATCCTGAGTTTGATTCCTGATACAAAAAAAAAAAGACATGTGCAAGAATAATTAAAGCAGCATTACTTATAATAGCCTCAAACTTGTAATAAGCAGGTGAATGAGTAAACAAATATTAGTGTTTTCATCTCATGGAATACTATGTAGCAATGAAAACAAACTATGGCTATTTACAAGAAGATGGATGAACTGCACAAATATAATGTTGAACAAAAGAAGCTAGACACAAAAAAGTCTATAATACGATTTTATTTATACGAAGTCCCCCAAAGAAACACTTGGTTACCTTTGAGAAGGGGTAGGGGCTGGGACTGAGATGACAGAGAAACTCTACTCCTGGGGTATTATCACTCTTTTGTTTCTTTGTCTAGAGTTGTGGTGACATGTTAAATTTGAGATAATCTCTTATAATTGTGAGGGAGCTATTTTTAGACTCTAATGAAAGTTCTAACATGTGACTTTTTACAAAGATGTACTTATTCTATACTTTTAGAATGCTTGGCTAAGAAATAGGTGTAACCGGTGGAAATTGGTCATGATTTATAAACACAAATGAAAAGAATACCATTAAAAATTTAAAGCCCCAATAATATTCGATATAAGTGTTTTCTTTGCAAACTTTCTTTAACTTGGTAATTAATTGTTCATGGCATAGCAACCAAAGATGCCTGCTAAAATATTTTTCAGTTGTCTGAAGGCAGTTGCTATATTACCTGCCTGCCCTGCTTGCCCTACCTTCTGTAGGTAAAGTGCTAGCACTTTCATTCTGTTTTCATATCTCTATCACTTCTTAGTTCCTCTTCCCCTGGGCCCTCTCACTTTTTCCAGTCATCTTTTCTTAGCCTCTTCCACATAATCTTTAAGTATCTAGTCTTAAATTATCTTCTAAGTATCTAAATCTTCCTTCTTTCTGCCTCTTCTCATTACCTCTCCTACAAATCAAAATTTTCATTTCAGTTTAATTTTTCCCAAGAAAGCATTAAGACTTCTCATGTTATTAAAGTAGTTCTCGGTAAGATATAAAGGATTGGTGATTCGGTTTTCTAGAAAAATGCTACTACTATGATAGCCAATAATTTAATACTAATATTATCTCTTCCAACTGTTGATTTAAGAAAAGATGAACTGTAAGCAAATGTCTTATAGATTTCTGCTTGACCAGAATTTATGATATAGAAGTAATATAGAACAGTATAGCAGAGTTCTAAAACTTGGACTATGAATGCAGCTTGTCTTGATTCAGTTTCCAGCTTTACTAATATGTGACAGTGATAGTGTTAATTATAGCTAATATAAGTATTCCTGCTGCAAAGGAAGTAGTAAATTACCTACAATAACTATTCTCTTGCTCCATGGCTACTCTGTAAGGCGGGTAAGGCAAGGACAAGCTGATTGGAGCTGGCATTTTTGATCTCTAGTTTTCAAGACTGCTTATTTTATAGCTAGGTCTTATTTTCAGGAAAACGGGCTGTTGCTTCAGGATCTACTCACATGAAGAAGGCTTAGTACATAAAAATACATAAATTTTCTTGAAAAGGCCAACTACCCATAGTGTGGGTATGTTTTGATACTTCCATTCACTAATCAGTTAGTCTTTTGTATATTAAAGATATATGAGTTCCTAGATATTTGTGTTTATCCTTTCTCAGGTATTCAGGCCCAAGTGAAAGTACAGGTATTTGGAAAACAAACAGCTATGCGATGCAACAGCTCAGATGGTGTAGAACTTCAGCTCTCTTTCGTATTTATTCCAGTGATTCAGGAGCAGGTACAGACTGTTCAGGGGAAGGAAGAGGCGTGTGAAGGAACATCAAAGGCTTTGATGCTCTATAGATTTCAATCTTATTCACATAAGCATCTCTTTGCTGTTGTAAGATAATTTGACAGTGGAGTATCACAGCCACATCTGTGTACCTGAAAAGAAAATTTGTCTACTTAACAAGATACTGTTGCCCACAAACTTCCATGCTCCCAACTTTCACTTGTGCTTTTTTACTTATTTATTTATTTATTATTTTTTGGTCTTTTTATCCTTTTGGTAGAAATCAGGTTCTAAAACAAAACCGTAATAGTAGTAACATTTCCTGATTAAAATTAAGTATTGGATATTTGAGTACAAGCCACACTGGATGTTACTAAGTTATTTGGGAGTGGAACCAGGACATTTACCTTTGGTTATTTATTTTATTTGTTATTTATTTATTAGTTTGTTCATTTGCAATGCTATTAGATGTATCAATCAGTCCCTGAGAGCGTATCTGGTGCAATTATGACTCCTACAGAAAATTTTCGAAGGAAATCAATTTAGAAAGTTTCATATTATCCTAATGAAATCTACTTGCATCATTTTCTACTGTAACAAATTAATTAGCTTCCTTAATTTAGATTGGAATTATCTACATCATGCAAAAAACCAGTGTCATATTTCTAATGCATTCCCATTGCGGGAATCAATTTTTCCTCTATTAGAATTCCCGCCCATTGAATTCCACATTTGGAAAATATGCATGGGCTGCCCTGTCTGCCATTCAAAAGAAATTTTTCTATTGTGATTTTATACCATGAACTAAATTGTGACAATGGCTTTTGAGAAATTTACTATAAATTTACTATTAAGAATAATAAAAACAAACAACGTTTTACACTTCACATATCTTATTTTACCTAAGTGAAAGAACTTGGAAACATTTTATCCTTAAAAATATAAATAAGATACTAAAGTGATTTTCTTTCCAGGTATGGTAGCATGGGCCTGTAATCCCAGAATGTGGGAGGATGAGGCAGGAGGATCAATGCGAGTTCAAGGCCAGCCTAAACAACATAGCAAAACCCTGTCTCCAAAAAAGGTACATAGTGAGTTCAAGCCCAGCCTAAACAACATAGCAAAACCCTGTCTCCAAAAAAACAAAAAATAGAAAACAATAAAACAACAAAACAACAAGAAGAAGAAGAAAAAAACAAAGCCGGGCGTGGTGGTGCACGCTTTTAATCCCAGCACTCGGGAGGCTGAGGTAGGAGGAGCGTTGTGAGTTAGAGGCCAGTTTGGGCTACAACGCGAGCGCAAAATCAGCCTGAGTTACATAGTGTGACCCTGCCTTAAAACACTAGGGCTGGGAGTTTGGCTCAGTGGCTTAAGCTCCTGTCTGGCAGGCGTGAGGTTGTGAATTCGATCCCTGGTGCCAAAAACAAAAAAGGTGATTTTCTTCCAAAGTTAATTTCAGGTTACAGTTAATTCAAATAGTGTAATTTTAATTTTAAGGAAAGGACTAATAAAAGAAGTAGTATTAGAAGTTTGTGAGCCTGAGCAATGAGTGTGCAGACTCATAGCTTTATTACTAATGTTGTTACTGCTGTTTTGATTTGAATTTGAGATGACTATGGTTTAAGAAAGCATTGTTTCAAAATTAAGCATATAAATCTGCAGCTGCACCGTATTAACAAGAGCCTGCTGAGCTCCGAAACTACCTCTCTTCTTAATTCAAACCATAACAGATGTTACATTCCCATTTCACTCCCATTAGCCTACTTCACTTCTCCATACTTAACCTTGATAGCCATATCAGCCTCTTTTGATTTTTTTTTCTCCCACCAATGAACATTTATACTTGGTTTGGTGATTCGAATGATTTTATAATATGTTATATAATGTTCCACTGCCCTACAGTAGAATAAAACATTGGCTTTATTTTAATTTACACATAAGAGACTTATAGTTCATATAATGCTGTCTGTTTTTTCCATAAATATTTTCAATCAATTTTTGCCATATTAGTTTAACAGGGAAAAATTAGATTTGCCCCAACTCCTCTCATATCCTTCTTCATTTATTCAATGAGTTTTTATTAAACATGTATGCAGAACTAGAAAACTGTTCTGGGCAGAAACAATACATTTGGTGAACAAAAGAGAAAAAGATTCTGCCCTCTTGGTACTTTCTGTTTAGTAAGAGAGCCACGTGATACAGAAATGAGTGAGTGAATGATTTCAGCTAGTGATTAGTACTTTGAAGAAAATAAACGAGGAGATGATGTTAGAGCATAATTGGGGTGGGAGAAGAGAGTTTTCTGAAAAACTCTTCCAAGTAAGATAATCAGAAAATTCCTCTCTGAGGAGACTGTGCAGGATCAGAAATGAATTATATACCTCTAGATACTTTATTTGACATTTCAAAAAGGCAGTATGTAGCAATCGCCAAACCGCTAGTTCATACAAATTCTGCAGTTTTTGTAAGGTAGGCATCACAAAATAGGTAAAATTGTAATGGTTTTTCAAGGAGAGATTAGAGATAGACATGTTTTAAAAATAAACGAACAAGCCGGGCGTGGTGGCGCACGCCTTTAATCCCAGCACTCAGAAGGCTGAGGTACGAGGAGCGTTGTGAGTTCAAGGCCGGCTTGGGCTACAATGCAAGCACAAGGCCTGTCTGAGATACATAGTGTGACCCTGCCTCAAAAAACCAGGGCTGGGAGTTTGGCTCAGTGACTTAAGCGCCTGTCTGACAGGCGCGAGGTTATGAGTTCAATCCCCGGTGCCGCGCAAAAAAAAATAAACAAACAAACAACAACAAAGAACTGAAGGGAAAGGAAACATCAGCCCAGGCATGAATGCATGCAAAACAGAGGATGAATGGGTTGTAAGGATAGTGGTATGATTAGACTAAAGGCAAAGATTTATAAGGTCTTTCTGGGAGATTCAGATGAAAGAGTAGAAAAAGGAGAGTGGTTTTTAACCACTGGGCATCAAATGAAACATTCAGATTTTTTAATAGAAAGTATGTTGGTGTTGGACCAATGAACCTGGGGCCTAGTGTAGGAAGAGAAGAGAGGGTTCGTTGGGAGTAAAACGGCATCTTTTTGCAACAGTCCGGCCTTAAAAAGATAAAGTTTAATTTAGAATGGAGAAAGGGGGGGAAAAAAAGGAGGTGATGCTGATAAGGAAGAATTAACTGGACACAACAATTAATTTAGAAACTGGATTTGTGAATAAGAAAAAGAGTATGACTGAGTTTTTTTAATCCTGAGTAGCAAAAAATGGTACTACATTACTAGACATAAGAAGATTCCAGTGTGGTAGGAAAGCGTTGATTTCAATTTCAGAAGTCAGTTGTCTGAGAAACCTACAGTGAACCATCCTGCCCTTTTTCTCTTAAAACTGGATGAAATGTCCTTGCATATCACCAAAACATGTCACATTTAGCCCATCATAGCCTTTACTACCCTGGGTTGTAAACGACTGATTTACAGTCATTTCTTGTGAGGTCAGGACAGTCTTTCACTAACATTCCCGTGTTCTAAGCACCATTCTAAAATTCTATGCTTCTGGCACAGAGTGAATGCGTAGATGCATTTGAAAGAATGAGGAAACAATAAAGCAGATGTGTTTCATGGGCAATCAACATAGTGAGGCATGGAGATGTGGTCCCAGGCTAAAAGGGGTCATCAAAGCCATGTTACAGGGTCCCTACAGGAGAGCTTGTAAACCTCTTGTGGTACATAATGCCCTTATCATCTACCTGGAAAAATCCATTCCAAAAAGAGAAACAGCAGACACTAAGAAAATATAAACAATCCTGCATAATCCATTAATCAGACTTACAACTCATAACATTCAGGAGTTGGCTCTGCAGATAACAGGCCAAAACCAAACAAATAAAGAGTCTAGCATTTGATGCTGGTATCATCCTTTCCTGTACCGGAAATATTGAAGCAGTGATATTTAGGAAGATGGGGAAAAAAAAAAAAGATTTTAGGGAAATGGGAATATTCTAGATGTATCCTACTTGTCCATTCCCTTTACCCTGGTTGGGTGCTGAAGTTTGATTATCAGCTATGTGAGCTAAGAAAGTTACTTCATCCTCTGGGCCTATGTCTACTCATCTGAAAAATTGTGATTTTTTTTGGTACCTACATCGTAGTTTTGCTGAAAGGATTAAATGACTCACAAAATGCAAAATCTTGGAATGTGGTAATTATTCTATACCTCTTATCTAGAGGCAGGAGGATATAGTGGCTAAGAGGATGGACTTTGCAGGTATAGTGGTTAAGGAGGTAGGCGGGCTTCAATGCAGGTTCTGCCACTTACTACAGGTTCTTTTACCTTCCTGTATGCTGTTTGCCCATCTGTAACGAAGGGTTGTTATTTACACCTCTGTCACAGGTTTGTTGTAAGAATTAAATCAGTATTAACCACTCAGAACAGTGCCTGGTACATAGTATACATCATACTAACCCTTCGTTATGATTGCCAACAACCCCTTACTCATATATCTTGCCCTGAAACTGTCTTTGGCTACAATAGTCTCTTCAGTGACTTGTCCTTTTCTGTTGGTACACTAAATGTTTTCTAAATTTACAGAGACACTAGATGGGGTTGCTGAGCTAAAGCACTGAAGAACTGCTAAGTGGCCCAATCAGGATTTTGAACTGGATGGAACTTTAGGGAGGATCTAGTACACACTTTTCATTTGCAGATGAACAGGAGTCATCTGATGTAATCCGTATCTGCAATTGACTCAGCAACCCAGTCTTCCCATTTCTAAGAAACACAACGCTAGCTCTTGATTGGAAATGACTGAGTAACGAAGCTGGATGTGGCTGCAAGTTTACTTAGTGAATTTCTGTAGAATCATTTGATCAAATCCAAATGATCCTATAAGCTCCTGGGGGCAGGAGCCAGACGCTGTTACTCACTGACTTCTCTGTCTGCCATGCCTGGCTTTCACTAGATGCTTGCTTAATATTTGTTGAGTTAGTGCTAGAGATTTATCATAAAAGCTCTGATGATTTCAAATCTTCCCAATGCTCTATGAAGGGAATTCTTTTAACATAACACTTTCTCTTTGTCTTCAGTCTTTTTCTTTTTCTAGCTTCCCTGAAGACATGAGAACTGGAAGGAACTTTGGAAAAATCTTCCGGTCAAAATGCTTCACTTTGCCAATGGAAACATTCAGGGAGGTGGTTTGTTTACACTCAGCCAACTGGCTAGTGGCAGAACTGAGGTTAGAGCTTCCCTACCTCATCACCCTATTAAAAAAAATGGTTTCAAACTGCTTAAGATACTGTTAAGTATCTTCCACCTGTGCTTTAATTGTTTATTATATTTTCTCCAGGTCATATTGTGCAGCTTATTATTATTTTTTATGGGCTCCCTCTGAGAGAAGGTTTCCCATTCACATCTTTCCTTTTCCTAATGCCAATTTACATAACTAGCTTACCCTGTCATTGCCATCCGCCCATCTACCCTTCCACCTTCCTTGACCTTGAGGGGAAAAAAAAGGAGGTCTTCTCTCCCACCAAAACCAGCAGGGATGGGTTGATCATTTACATGGTAGTTCTAGGGCTCCAAACAATGAGAAGACAGGTCAGAAGCTCAAGCATTTAAACTTCAACTTGCACAACCCTTGCTATTATCCCATTGGTTAGAACAAGTCACATAACCAAGCCAAAGACAAGATGTGGAGTAAGTTTTCACTTCTTGATGGGCATGGAAGATCTTTGGTTTCTTTTACAGTCTACATTAGATAGAAGGTCTTAAAAAGAAATAAGTCAATAGGTCCAAGGAAATGTAGAGAAATGTTGAGTTACCAAAGATACCACCCTTGACTGTAGAAACTCCATTTCCTGCCATTTAAAGATGTCTGTCCTTCTTGAAAAGTCAAATTGAGTTGACAAGCCATTTGAAATCTGAGTCAACCCTCTTCTAGGTTTTAGAATCTCTTGGGGGAAAGGTTCTCCTTCTTATTAGGTACACCACCATAAGGAGGCTCCATTTTTCTCTGTACCACACAGAGAGCCTTTTCTCCCTCTGCCTGCACTGAGGCACAATAAATTTCATGCCACATTGCCTTTACATAAGCCTGTGATCTCTGCTGTTCTCTGTCTCATGCTGTTCCTTACATCTGGAACCAACTCACAACCTTGTGCCTGCCAGGCGCTTAAGCCACTGAGCTAAACTCCCAGCTCTGGTTTTTGTTTTTTGAGGCAGGGTCGCACTATGTAGCTCAGGCCGGCCTTGCACTCGCGTTGTAGCCCAAGCCGGCCTCAAACTCACAACACTCCTCCTACCTCAGCCTTCTGAGTGCTGGGATTAAAGGCGTGCGCCACCACATCGGGCTCTGCCGTGCCAGATTTTGCTGGGCATTTCAGATCAGGTAAGCAACCCCAATCTGTCTCTCTCCCAATCTGAAGCCCAAACAGCAGCTCTTTTTCTTTAACATGGCATGGCCAGACTACCCACTGGACAACAGGTCTCAGTGAGCATGATCCTTTTGATTTTTCCATTTTGTGAGATAAGGAATAATTAATAGTAGATATGAATTTGCTTTTATTTCCTGATTGCTGAACTATATTAGGTAGTCATAATTGTCTTATTTGCCATTGCTGGTGCCTTTTGTAAATTGCTTTGTGCCTTGAGTTTAAGGGATGTTTTGCTTTTGTGGACAAGGTCTTGTATTCCCATTTTATACGTACTGCTTTTAGAGTCCCTTGACCTGTTTGACTTGTGACTGCTGTGGTTTTTAATCTTGTCTTAGGCAATGCTAAAGAGAAGAAATATTAAAGTGCCAACTAGTAGGCTTTGTTATAAAATTCTATAAAATGGATCTTTTTTGAAATTTAATCTATGTTTAGTTCAGGCTTTTATCTGTGCTTTATAAAACTCTAAAACAGTGGTTACTCTGTCAACTAGTAATCATCTTTAGGGCAGCTGCCATTC
Organism: Dasyprocta punctata; assembly: GCA_004363535.1. Taxonomy (NCBI): domain Eukaryota; kingdom Metazoa; phylum Chordata; class Mammalia; order Rodentia; family Dasyproctidae; genus Dasyprocta; species Dasyprocta punctata. The sequence continues at coordinate 1,758 of RJWM01043705.1, read as the reverse complement.
TCCAAGCAAAAGACAAGTTTCTCAGTAACCCTTGGGGAATTCCCATGGCCAATGGAATGTTGACCAGTCAAGCAACTGGAGACAGATGTCTGATTGTGCAGAAGTAGTGAAAACTGAAAGCACCACTGAGGAGTCATGGCTATGGCAACTTTCCAGTGGCTATCCAAAGGTTCCTCAATGGAAGCTAGCTCCCAACAGCCTGGAGAGGTAATCAGCAGAAAATCCCCACTTACCTAATGTTTTCACCTGCACTCCTCAAAGAAGGTAAAAGGCCACTCTCTCAGTGCTCATCAGGAGTCCTCTGTCTCTGAGTGACCTGAAATGATGCTGCTAGAGCCCTTTCTTAAGCTTCCATCAAGAGCTGAGCTACAGGCCTGGACTTTTCTCTCTTTACTAATAAGTTACAAACCCCAGTTTTTCTCCCCCTTTCCCTTCCATCCTCACCCCATCCACTTCCCTCCTGTGCTGATTCCTTTCTGACTTTTCCCTCACCTGACTCCCTCACCACCATGGTTAGCCTTGAGACATGCCCACAGGGGCCTAGCTATGAGCTGTCATGTGCCAGTCACCTTGCCCATATGCCAGTCTGGGCCGGGGGTCCTAGGCTGCATGATCCCAATACCAAGTGCCTGTGCCCAGCCTGACCAGCCTGCCCCTCCCAGAATCTGCTTGCTGCCCTCAAAACCCTCGCAATACAACATAGCAGGCCCACAGCACTGACAAGGTTCAACCAGTGCTTGTGTGCACAGTAGGAACACAATACCTGTGCACACAGTCCACCATCCACATGAACACCCCCAAGCTCAGATCAGGTAAGGAAAATGCAAGCCTGCACTACATGCCTCTTGACCTGCCCCATGCCGCTGACCCTGTGCATAGTGGACCATGCCCCTGGCTGCACTCACCACTGCATCCCAGCCATGACGCTCCCCAGTTAGCTATACCCCCATCTCCTGCTGCTGCCACACTGTAGCTGCCTGGCTCCACAAGTGACCTCGTCTGTGCCTGGCTTGAGCCCACCCAGGGTCACCTTCTGAAGGCCCACTGTCACTCATAGGGCTGTCAGCCTAGGTCATGAGGCCCAGGCCACCCTGCCCATTGCTCCAACCTTTGACCACATGCTCTCCCGACTCCCACTCCACCACTCTGCCACACACCCAACTCAGATGCCTTTGTCCTCCTGTTCCTCTCTCTCAGTCAGACATCTCCCAGGTCAGCCAGTGTCTGAGCTCGTTCTCTTCAGATTCTTAAAATCCCAGATTTTCTCCAACTTGCCAAAAGTTAAATTTAAACCCCTCAATTAAAGACTGCTCTTCCCTCCAGGTGGTTAAATCAACAAAGCATACTGTGCTAAGACTGATATAACTGATCTTCTCTTCTGGATATTCGACAACTATTACTTAGAGACCAGAACTAGAGAGATAACTGGTTAAAACAAAAACAAACAAACAAACCAAAAAAAAAAAGCCAATATTTTGGCCTTGGCCCTCCAGGACATGAGAGAACGTTTCTGACAGAATCCTACAACTCTGGTGAGTCACCCAATCTCCTGAGCGGACAGCATGCTGGACCACAGAGGACAGAGATCAACAAGATATATAGTGTGCCTAAGGAAAGTCCCCAAGGAAAACAAAGCCCCCCAGACTTTCACAGAGAGCAACATGATCAAGACTGTAACCCATCCTGGCACTGATGCTGACAGAGGACCTGAGAGACTCTGTATGTGGTTCCAAGAGTAATGCCTCAAGAGGCCTACCT
>RJWM01043704.1:0-13666 GCA_004363535.1 Dasyprocta punctata | reverse complement strand
GTAGCAGGGGAAACCCTTGGCGGAGGAGGCAGGAAGCTCTTCCCAGCATGCAGCAGCTTCTGCCTGGCTGCAGGCAGGTGCCTGTTTCGGTTTGGCTCTGTCGCTAGACCAGCATGGCTGGGCGTGGCCATCGTGGAAATCTGGGGATTAACCACAAAGCAAACCGAAAGCACTCTCAGGCGGTTTGCCTGCTGCTTGCTGCGATCCGTTTTCTCACCCTGCCCAGACAAACCTCAGGAGAAAGGGGCACCCGGCGCCCCAGCCTGGCGGCTGTGAAAAAGCTAACACAGAGGAAGAGGTCTGCGCCCCGATTCCTCCATCCTCTCCTGGGAGTTCTCAAGACCACCTTTGCTGGTCACATACTCCAAAGGCAGCCTCGCCCACCTCCACACAGTCGCTGCCTCCCCACCCCTTCCCCCTTCCAGGACGGCTCCACTCAACCCGCCTCTCCTTCTTGTCTTCCAGCCCGCCCAAGCCCACCGTGTTCATCTCCGGTGTCATCGCCCGGGTAAGAGCTGTCCCCTCTTCGCATCTGCAGTGCCCAGGGCCCCCGTCCCGGCCTCTGTCGTTAGGAGGCATAGACCCCCAGCCTGTGCTCCCGTCCCCACTGCAGGCCCAGGCATCCCCGGCAGACTCAGCCTGGGGCCAGGGGTCTGAGTGCCCTGAGCAGAAAGGTTTCCACGTTTGTAAATGAGTGAGAGAATCGGCGGTGAGTGTGAATTCAGCGCCGGTGAACGCAGCTGGGCCCGCACAGGGCGCTCACTGAGGCAGCGGCGTTCCTTTGCCAGGCCCCGGACTAAGCTGGTGTCATCCGTACTCCAGAAGCTGCATTAAGTCCCATCTCGTGCCAGTTCGAACCATCAGAAAAGCAGCTCTGGCACTGCAAAGCCTGCAGCACCCAGCTCCGTGCCGAGCCGGTCAAGTGGCGCCCAAGTCTTGTCACATGGGCAGAGCCATGAGCATCGCCCATCCTGTGACACGTGGGCTCCTGCTGCTCGCACGGCCTCGGGATCCCCAGCCGCAGGGGTGGCTTCTCGCTGCCGCAGGCCTGCCGCCTGTCACCCGCTTGCAGCCCCTGTCACCCTTCGCGAAGCCGGGACCCTGGGCTCAGGGCTCCTGCACACGAATGCGTTCGCTCACGGATAACCAGCCTGCGTTCCTGTCTCCTCACAGGGTGACAAAGACTTCCCCCCGGCGGCCGCGCAGGTGGCTCACCAGAAGCCCCACGCCTCCATAGACAAGCACCCGTCCCCGCGGCCCCAGAACATCCAGCAGCCTCGCAAGTGACCAGGCGTCACCAGGACCCGGGCTCCCAGCAGCAGTGCCCGGCCGCACCGGTTCCCCCCGCAGGCCCCGGCCAGCGCCGTCTTGGGAAAACAGCTTACTGGGGGGCTCTGAGGCCAAGCACAGCCTCCTGCCTCTGTCTTGTATTCGCAACCTCAAACTAGAAATGGCTCTGACCCCCAACTTTGTGGGAGCGCCACTCGGGTCATTGTACCTCCCGGAAGTGCCATCAACAAGTTGCCAAGACCCAATTAAAAATCAGCCTTTCACATGGTAGCTTGAATTCTGTCTCAGCAATCGCCGTGGTCCCCAGGCCCTGGGGCACACATTGAGATGGGCCCTGAGGGAAGCAGAGTCACTGGTTCAGGAGAGTGAGAAATAAGGGGGTGGAGACGGCCACCAGGGGCAGCCTCCAGACAGGCCCAGGACACTGCGTGTCCCCCCAGGGTGGCACAGGATGATGGGACGGGGGACCAAGTGCGCAGGACGAGTTGGAGGAAGGTGTTCACCTTTGAAGTTAATCCGGAAGTCACAGGCCGGACACAGAGCATGGAGACCTCCCCGCCTGTGATGGGCCCTAGCCCTGCGGGGACAGCAGGCCAGCCTGTCTGTCCCTCATCACCTCTCTAGAGCTCCCTTGGGCTCTGGAAGGGACCGTCTTCCTCAAGGTGGAGGAAAAGACACCGATTCTGCAACCCTTGGGTGAGAGGGTTGAAGTGTGCAAAGATGGCAGAATTAAACACCATGGTCCACTTGCGCTCGAAGGCCCTCCTCGTGGTCCCTGCCCCTGCGTCCCTCCCGGTATGCATGCGCCCGTGCTGTCCTCCCCAGCTGATTGCTGCCTGCGTCTCCTGCCTCGGGCAGCGGTGGCAGCGGGCTCCCTGGCTGTGGCACGCACGGCTCAGCTCAAAAGCCGAGGCCTCCTTTAATCTCAGGAACTTGGAGCCACTCGGGGTCAGTGTGCCCGACTGTCCCTTGGCCAGCAGCAGATCCCAAGTGGGTCACAGTGGCACTGTGAGCACCCTGACAGCTGCCTGGTCCCTGCCACAGGTCCGGCCCCCCCACCCCCAGGGAGGAGCACCTGAGTTTTGTGGGCAGTGCTGAAAGGATTTCCAGGGAGCTGACGCACAGGTGGCGGGTGGACTGGGAGCTCACATTTCCTGATACCGAGGTGCTGGTGTGAGGCAGGCACAGCCGGGGCCCTGGGCTTGGCCAGCAGCGCCGCAGGGGAAAGAGCCACGGGAGCAGATGCAGGAAAGGACCAGCGCGGCCAAGGGCAGGGCCAGGTCACCTCCGCCACGGCGCCGGAACCATCTTCGGTCCCTGCAACTCTGTAGCCAGGGGTCAGGAGGCCCCCGGGGGTGCGGGTCCGAGTCCTCTCAGCTGGGTGTGGCGGGGACCTGGGCTCCAGGTCACAGCGTGCGTGGCGTCTTCTGGTGTGTTTCTCAATCGTTGGCTTCCAGAACAATAGTGATTCTAATGAAGCGCGCGGGTTTCTTCTCAGGGTTTGTTTTTCTTACATTCCAGAGGTTGCCGCTTACACTGTAATGGGGCTGCCAGATGGTTTCAGGAGAAACACAAGCGTGCACACGCGATGGGTGTTTGCAAAAATCGTTTCCCAGACACAACGCTGAGCTGTTGGACACCTGGCAACTGGAGCGCAGTCATCTACTGAAACCATCAGAAAGCACAAAAGCTGAATACAGTAGATAGAAGCGCGGCTGTGGCCCAGCAGCTGGCCCGGCGCTCGGCCGGCCCCCTGGGGACACACGCAGAGAAGATTATAGGCAGTCGGCTGCGGCGGGAGCGGCGCTCCATGCGCAAGACATTTGCCCAGATCGGACCCCCTGCAGCCCTTGGAGGAAGACAAGAAACGGTCACAGCTGTGAAACCCGGAGACCCAGAAGGAAACCCAGGTCCACGCTGGGAGGCCCACAGGTGTCCAGCAGGGCCGAGTGTGAGCCCAGCAGTCCCCCGAATCCGCAGCTCCCGGCAGCCCCAGTCTCTTCTCAGCCCTCAGCGTGGCCTCTGCTGTTCCTGCTCATGCAGCCTGTCCGCTGTGTCCGTGGGGACAGCAGCACGGTCCAGCAGGGCTGTCTCAGCGAGCTCCTGTGGCCGATGACGACACAGCCGAGGACCAGGCCAACCCACCCTCACCTGCACTGGTCTCCTGCCGCTGCTGCTGTCACTGAGTCCCCCAGATGGTGGCTTTGAGCAACAGATGTGTGCCCTCCCTGGGCCTGGGTCGGAAATGTGAACTCAGGGGCCCCTGGGCCCCTCCTGCCCACCTCAGCGCTGGCCACCGCTGCACTACCGTGCCCTGGCTCACAGCAGCGAAGACTCAGCCTCGGGCTCCGCGGCCGCCTGGCCATCTCCTCCTGCGTGTGTCCGAGTCCTGAAGAATTGCCAAAGACGCCAGGCATGGCAGCACTCACCTGCAGTACCAATATTCTGGGAGGCTGAGGCAGAAGGATCGCAAATTCAACCCCGGCCTCTGCAATTTAGCAACTTATTGAGACCCTGTCTCAAAATAATAAGTTCAAAGGGCTGGAAATGTAGTTCAATGGAAAGGCGCTGGGTTCAACCTCCAGTACCACCACTACCACCAAAGGAAACATCGGCCCGGAGCTCAAGGAGATGGGCACGTCCTGACCCACAGGGGGCGCCGGTGGGGCGGGCTGGAGATGGACGGGAGTGACCGCGGGAAGCCTGGAGCAGTTCTGCGGGCCGGACCGTCTCCCTGGGGTGGTGCTTGGGGTGTACCGGGCCACACGGCCCCCACAGCTCACGGGACAGAGGGACCCTGCAGTCCCGCTTCCCCCGCCTGCAATGCGGTCTCCGGAGCTGCGGCCAGGAGTTCTGGGCCGAGGACTGAGCAGGAGCCGGGCAGTGGGTGCCGAGCTGGAGCTGCTGCGGCCACTTCCTCCCGCCCCAGGCTCCCATCCCTTAGGGAAAAAGGAGACTGCGCTCCTCACAGTGCTCCTCCCGACTCCTGAGAGTCAATCGAGGATCTCCACAACCAGAGAAATTTATTTTTCCCTCCTTCTCCCCTCTAATCCTAAACATTATTATAAATCCAACTGCTGTGCTTTCGGAGAAACCCAACTTGTCAACTGGAAATGCCCGACGTTGTCGGCTGGCTCCGCCCAGGAGCTCCTAGGGCTTTTGATCGCATTCTGTGCTTCCACGGCTCAGTCATTTATAGTGAATGGGATCAGTTCCCCCGCACAATCCCAAAGGCGGCCTGCGTCTCTGTCAGAGACGACAGTGAGGACCAATGTCCGTGAACCACTACCCAGAGATAGGGTTGTGTGTTTTGTTTGTTTGGAGATGGTCTCGTGATACAGCGTAGGTTGGCCTGGAACTGGGGAGACCCTCCTGCCTCCTAGCATGCAGGGCTCCCCAGCTCGCACCCCACGTCCAGTGCTCTGGGGACAGTCTTACTTGTCACCACACGGAGCAGGGGCTGGTTGGTGGTGTCTGGTGAGAAGAGGCCGGGCCACTGGAGTGGATGCTCCTGTGCCCAGGACAGACACAGGGACGGACCTCACCCAGACGCCAGTCATGCTGACTGTGACAGGCTGTGGGGCCAGGACACTTGCAGATGACCAAGTCACTGTCCTAGAAGTCTGCAGCCTAAGCCATCAAAGGCACACGTTTCCAGGCTGGGTCCTTGGAATGAGAGCATCCATGTCTCCGTGAGGACGCAGGTTTAGCGGGCACAGCTGATGCACCCCAAGCCTGTGTGTGTTTTCAGAGCCCAGAAGAGACAACACTGCCCGGTGCAGATTTGCTCCTGGATGCAGCGGAGAATGTGACCTAAGCAAATCTCTTCCTTGAGGGGCGTGGGGGTTGCACAGCACAGCAGCTTCCCCGGACACCGACGTGGAGAGCCGAGGTCGTGTCCCTCAGCGTCTCCTCTGTCACCGGGCTCTGGGTTCAGCCGTTTACATTTTCTCCAAGAATGGTCTGGAAGCCTCTGCCAGTGCTGGCGGCCTGCTTGCCCCCGTGGACCACGGGTGCCTTGAGCTGCTGGACCTCAGTCACCAGGATGCGCGGCTGAGCAGCGGGGCCGAGGGAGATGAGCGCAGAGCAGGCGGCTGAGCACAGCCTGCAGGCCACACTGCCTGGAGGGCCAGAGCTGTGGCCATGGTTTCTACCGCTTCCCCAGCAGGCTCTGCGCTCCACGCCAGCCACAACTCTGTCCTCCCCCGGCAGGACAGTAACCAGCGGCACATCCTGAGGCGCACCCGCTCCCAGAAGGGAAACCGAGCCAGAACACGGGCCTTGGAAGTAGGAAGCACTCAGCAGACTGAGGCAGCATGGCTACATAGTGAGTGTGAGGCCAGCCTGGAGTACACAGTGAGACCTTAGCTCAGAAAACAAACAGAAGTAGAAAGGATCCCTAAGTAACAGTAAAAACGAAAAACAAGTAACTGAAGACCTGAGAACTTGGCGGAAAGCCACCCTGACTGGCTGGCTGTGCCCGCGTCGGTCCCGGAAGAGCCCTGAGCACTGCTGCCAGCCAAAGGTCCTTGTAAGGTCCCTCGGATGCGTGACCATTGGCTATCACAGCTGACCTCTTCCTGCCTCAGCACTCACTGGTTTCAGATTAACAGGTTAAATCGTTTTACTACCTACATAGATGCTCTTAGCATAAAGAAAAATTTCCATAAGCAACAAACCAAAGACTATTACCTTGCAGGCACAGAACTGTTACAGTATCTAAGAAAGAGAGTCGGCATTCATTTCCTGAACAAGCACTTTCTTCAAGGTCAATTAGATAACCTGATCATAATGAGATAATGATGAATGGACATTTGTTTGTTTCCTTCAAACCATACAGAGAGTTATGCTATCGTTCATTAATCACAAAGACACAGGAGGCAACCGCGGGCTTTCATCGCAGTTGCTGTTACCACCCCCACGGTCATCGTGAGGGGCTGTGGGAAGGTGACTGGGTCCCGGGGCAAAGTACTCACATGGTAAGTTCCTAGCTGACTGTGTGGTCAGGAGGCGGAGCCTGGGGAAGAGGTGGGTCGGGGGTGTGGCCTGGGCATCCCCTCCCTTCTCTCTCTGCTTCCTATTCGCCATGCTGTGAGCGGCTCTCCGCCACCAGACCCTTCCACCCTGCCCTGCTCCCTTGAACCTGCACAGCATGAACTGAAACCCCAAAACCATGAGCCAGGTTTAACCCTCTCCTCCTTTAAGTTGTGTCAGGCACTGTAGCCCAGCAATGGGAAAGCCACTAAGACAACTGTCATCAGCATCACCACCAGCTGCAGCAGCACCTGGCCATCCTCTCCCCCACTTTTACTGAGCACTGACGGTATGGCAGGCCCTAGCAGCAGCCCCACCTGGTAGGCATGCTCATTATTATTACTTTGCAGATAAGGCAACTGAAATGTAGTAAAGCAGAATGACATACTGTACTTGAGTCATATAGCTAGTAGGTGACAAAAGCTAAGACTGGCCTGACTGGCACCGAATACTATGCTTTCACTGCTAATCTGTAAAGAGCAGGGCATTCCCTATCATCTTACCTGTAAAGCAGGTGTGATGGCTTGTCCTCTGGCAGCCAGCTTGCACCATGAGGCACTGAAATAATGAAGTGCCTGTCACAGCTGGACTGAGCAGAATAATAAGAGGAGCCTGGGGCCTTGGTAACAGCCCAGCACCGTGTCGACCCTGCCTGTCTTCTGAGCTTTGCATAAAGAAGTATGAACCCTTAAGCATTTGAGTCACATTTTCTTGATCACCATAGCAAATCCCAGAACATCAACTTTAATGCAGAACGCACTGGGTGGCATCTTAGCACCTCTGCTCCCTTGCAGCGTGGTTAGGTTCATCACCCTGTACCTCAGTTTCTCCATCTGTGAGACAAGAATGAGAACGGGCTGTGTTGCAGTGTCATGGGGTCCTTGGCTGTGTGCGCCAGGACTGTGCAATCACAAACCGATGGCGGGGACAGTGACAAGCATTGCCCCTCCCCTGAGGCTGGCGGAGTCCTGCTGGGCCCTCTGCTCGTGGTGGCCACGTGGGAGCAGGTTCTCAGGAACAGGGCGGGGCCACTGCAGCTGCTCTGGGAGCCCCGAGGTTGGCACAGCAGAGGTCGCTGCCAAGGATGAGCGGGCCGCGTCTATGAGCTGTGTGGCGACCATGCTTCTCCTGCAGCTGCCGAGCGTGTCCCAGGCAGCAGCGGGGGTCTCTGCGGCTGTAACATCCATCCAGAGACTGAGCTCAAGGGAGCGAGGCTGGCAGGGCAGTGCCTCCTGTGACCAGCGGCCCTCCAGGGGCTCCCCTGGGCCTTCAGGGCTGCCCGTGTCACAAGAGCAGGACGCCAACTCCACTCCAGTTCTGCTTTCCATGTGGGTTCTCACAGTGTGACCATGGGTGCACTCGGTGACCAGGACTCCCTAGGGGAATGAGAGGGCCCCATGGGACAGGACTGGCCTTGCCAGGAGACGCCTGACTGCTTCCTGTGGCTCTTGGCACTCATCTATGTCATACCTGGTGGGCATGTCCCTGTCAATAGCACAGGTGGGCCACACCAGCTGTTAGGGTACAGACAGCCACATCTGCTGGCCTGAGGGTGAAGTGGCCACGCCAGGAAGACCATCTGTGGGGGGCAGGGTTGAGTCCGAGGCATTTTCTTGGAGGCTGAGTTCAGTCACATCGGTCAGTCACACTGCACAGCACAGCCCTGTCGCAGCTGTCTCTCACTGTCCTCACAGCTGGGACAAAACACCTGACACTGCAGTGGAAGGGAGCAGTGGTTTACCTTGGCTCATGGGGCCTCCGAGGCAGGATGGCATGGCAGAGGGGCCTGGCAGAGGAGAGCTGCTGAGGGCATGGTGGGCAGGAAGTGGAGATGAAGGCAGGAGCTGGGAGGGAGAGGAACCTCTCCAGTCCACGCCCCAGTGACCACAGTCTCAACAGTGAGTCAGCTGTGCCCTCCCATAATCCAGTCACCCTACGAGAGTCCCGCCCATGGGCACAAGGCTTTGGGGGGTCATCTAGCTACAGATCGTGATAAGAGTGCTGCACACGGAAGCTCTGGTGAGCATCTGCAGACACCCACGCTCCCTGTGACCTACACAATGGTGACAAGAAGGTCTTGCATCTTTAGCCCTGTGCACTCCACCCTTGCTGGTGCTGGTCTGTGTCCTCACGCTGTGACCGAGGGGTCTGTGGCTTCCACCGATCCTCCGGGGCCTTCTAGGGAAAGCACGAACCTGAGGAGAGTTGGGAAGCCCCACCACCTTGCAGTTGTCAGAGCTGAGAGCAGGCTTAGGAGCTGCGCCCACACAGTTCGCAGTGTGGGTGACCAGAGCAGGGAGACTTGTGATCCTTTTGGGAAACAGATGAGGACCCAGGTACCCAAGAGCCACATGGGCCACCTCAGCGCCTCTAAAGGTCAGGAGGGTGTCACCCTCTGTGCTGGGTCTCATTGGTGGAAGAAGTGGGGACACTCTGGGCAGTGGGCAGCAGCTAAGCATGACGGGGCATCTGTTTTTCAGCCCTGGTTCCTGCAACCTCCTAAACTCCTTTAAGAAAGAAGCCCAAACTTTACCTGCCCATAGATGAAGAGAAAACGCTCCAAATTGCTGTTGGCTGCAGGCTCCCATTCTCAGAAACAGCCCGGACTCCCTTTCTGTGATCTGACCCCTAGGACCTGATTGGGTCAGCGGTCGGGTGGGCCCACCGTGCTCAGCAAAAGCCAGCTTCTCTCTGCCTGACTCGTCTCCCAGGTTGATGGGGCCGGACTGTGGAAGGTCAGGTTAGGGGACACTGTCCAGCGCAGGGCCCGGGGACCAGTCTCTCAGCCAAACTCCACACCAGGTGCCAGACTCGGTGGGTCCCATCCTTCCTACAGCTCAGGAACGATGGCAGCCCGGGTTGGGGCGTTGTCCCTGGTCCTGGAAACCCGCCGTCAACAATTCCAATCTTGTCTTGTGAGCGCTGTCCCCGGTCCTGAAAATCACCGCCCTGACAGTGTCAGCATGGGTGTCTGGGAGCGCTCCCCGGTTCTGGGAGCCCACCACCGACGATCCCAATGTTGTCTCCCGTGGGACCTGTCCCTGGTCCTGAAAGTCCCACAGTGGGCGCCACAAATGCCAGTCATGGTCCACTGTGATTCCACGACTGCAGTGTGGTCCTGGGGGCGAGCTGCCACAACCGCCCGATGCCACTAACCCCGTGGCCCGAGGATGGGCACTGAGGGCAGCTGTGTGGTGCTGCTGCTGCTGGCCAAGGAACCGTGCGCTGGGACACACTGGGTACTGAAGCGGAGGTCGCCAAGAGAGTAAGGTCAAAGCTGTGCAGTGTCACAAGCAACCCCTCGTGGGTCCAGAAGGGGAGCAGAGTCAGGATCAGCCTGGGATGGGTGGGGAAGGGGCTGCTCAGCCCTGGCTCCTGCAGAGTTCTCCACCTCCGGCTGCTTCCTGTCACCCACAGAGGACACAGGCGTCCGAGTCAGGAGGACCTGGTCACCCAGGAGGCCGGGTCAGGTGAACCCTCCCTCCGCTGGACATGATGGCTGGGGACAGAGCTGGGGAAGCATCTCGGAGCTGCCCCAGGGCAGAGCCTGTGCAGTCATCCATTGGCCACCCTGAGCAACTCCTTCACCTGGGGACAGAGGGTGTTTTTGTGATCTTTTCCACTGTAGGCTAACAACTTCCTCACCACAGCCTGGTCCCCAGCCTGGAATCTTAGATAACTGTGAGCCACTTTCTTTTGTTCCCCCTTCTTTCCTCCCTCCCTCCCTTCCAACTTCCCTTCCTTCCTTCTGTTGATGTGTTTATTGCAGTCCTAGGGATTGAACCCAGTCCCCCACACATGCCTCACCCTGCTGAGTAGCTGGCGTCACAGGCATGCACCGTCTCACCTAGCTCCAAAGCTTCTGTCTTAGTGCACCCCGACAAGAAGGAAATTGGTCTCCTGGCAGCTATTTCTTGTTTTTCTGGTCTTTAAAATAACTTTTTGAAACATCCAGGTGACTTTGCATGGGATGGCAGGTTTTCCTCATCTTGGCCAGGAAAACTTATTAAACTTCAGCTGGGTTTGGAGCAGGCCCAGGAAAGTGGCAGCATGGGCATCACAAAGTAGCATAACACAGGGGCCGTGGGCAGGAGGGCAGCAGGCTCTGCCCTGCCCCAAGCACCTTCCCGAGCCTGCCCGGGCACTGACCTTGGTGGCACCTGCTGCATTACCCACCACTTACCATCTTGGGACACAGCCTTTGCCCCTCCAGACAAGAGCGAAGAGTTCCAGCCACCACCTGCCCCAGGATGCAGTGTATTGAAGTTGATGTTCTGCATAAATCTTTCCTTAATCACCATATGGAATTACGATTTTTAATGGGCTGGATCTTACATTTTTATTTATTTATTTATTTATTTATTTATTTTTGGTACCAGGGATCGAACTCACAACCTCCCACTTACCAGGCAGGCACTTGTGCTGCTCAGCTAAATCCTTGGCCTGGATCTTACATTTTTTAAGTTTAAAGAACTTCCAAACAAATAGGAACAAGTTGCCTGTCACATGAAAAATAACCCAAAGAGCCAAGCACAGTGGGGCACACCTGTGATTCTAGTGCTCCAGGAGGCTGAGGCAGGTTCAACCCAGCTGAGCACCCCAATGGGTTAGCGAGACCCTGCCTCAAAGTAAAAAATAAAAATCACTGAGAACATAGCTTAGTGCGGAGGCCCTGAGTTAATCTCCCTGTACTGAAAGAAAAAGAAAATGAGCTGGTGTGGTGGTGTACACCTGCAATCCCAGCACTTGGAGGCTGAGGCAGGAGGATGGAGGCCAGTCTGGGCCACATAATGAGTTCAAGGCCAACCTGAAGTACATAGTAAGACCCTGTCTCAATGAACAACATTTAAAAATGATGAACTGTTTTTAAGTAGAATTTTTGAAGCAAAAAGGAAAAAAGAGCAAAACACCTATAAAGCCCTAGAAGAAAAGAATGCTGCTTTGGAGCAGAAAATGCTTTCTTAAAAGAATACTAAATGCAAATACTAAAGAGTTAAGTTTGACAAATTTGATTAAATCATAATTTAAAACTTATATAAGCTGTCCCTAGGGATGTGTGATCAATTAAGAAAAAAAAATTCAGCCAGGCATGATGGTACATGCCTGTAATCCCAGCACTCAGGAGGCTGAGGCAGGAGGATCGTTGCAAGTTGGAGACCAGCCTGGGTTACAAAGTGAGCTCAAGGCCAGCCTGAACTGCATAGCAAGACCCTGTCTCAAAAAGAAAACAAAAAGCAAAACAAACAACAAAACAAACTAAGTACAGAATCGTATGATCCAAAATCGTAACAAGCCTTTTACAAGTCACCATAATGATGGTGAAAAGTAAACTAGAAACAAGTCAAAAGCAAACAGAAATGATGAATGTATAAAACAGGAAGCGGAAATAGTTGGAGAACCCACGGGGAGAGCTCAGCCTGCCCCATGCACTGGAAGAGTGAGCCGGGCTCACTGTTGCCCGCCAGATCTCAATGGCAGGACAACAGCCACAGGTTCAAGACCACCCTGGACTACAAGGTGAGTTCAAGTCTAGCCTGAACTACACAGTGAGACCCTGTCTCTGAAAACCAAAACCAAAGACAGAAAAACAAAGCAAAAAATGCAGTTCTCAAGGAAGAACAAGAGCCTGTCAGAGGGACCGCCCAGGAGAAGCTAAGTAGCCTGAGACTGTTTGACAGTGCCTGAGTTTGTCCCTCCTGGGAACTTAAGAGTCTGTCTCAACATAAAATCAAAAGGGCTGGGCTGGGCTCAGTGCAATGGCACCGCCCAGTGAGCACTGGGTTTCACCCCCAGTTCCGAGGGAGGGAGACAGAGGGGGAGAGGAAGAGAGACAGAGACAGAGACACAAGAAGAGACAGAGAGAGACAGAGACAGAGAATCTAATTCTCAAATTATTTTAAAAGCTCCCGAGGGCATATGGGAAGACAACACAGAACGCATCCTTTAAGTAAAAGAACACACAGGCAAGTGAAGTGTTTCTGTTTGTGTACAGAAAGCACAGCCAACTCCAGCCCGGGGCTGAGCGACGGCGTGCGCCCCGGGGAAGCCGGCGGCAAAGAGCCCCCAACCTGTCGGAAAATATCCATAGGCAACTCACACATTTCTGTGAGATTTTTTTCTTTTCTTTTCCTTTCTTTCTTTTTTTGGTCTGTTTGAGACAGCGTCTCGATGCATAGCCAAGCCTGGTCTTGAACTCAGATGCTCCACCTGCCTCTGCCTCCCAAGTCTGAGATTACAGATACGCACTACCGCCCCTAGCTAAGTGACTCACAAACCTTAAACCCTTACCTTTGAAAAATTAATTAAAAGTGTGTGGAAATAAAAAGAACACCTCAGGCTGGGGATTTAGCTCCGTGGCTTAAGTGCCTACCTGGCAGGCGCAAGGTTGTGAGTTCGATCCTCGGTACCAAATAAAATAACATAAAACAAAACAAAGTAAAAAGAGCACCTCAATTAAAATAAGCAATATGAAAATACTGGTATTTTTCCTCGTTACCTTTTCTGACTGATACACACTTCAGGTTATTCAAGTATCACACATTTATAACCATTAGAATATGTTTATTTTGCAGTGACTTAATTCTTTTGCCACAGTTCCCCCACACTTTTACATAATCTCATCTCTTTTTTTTCCTAGACTTTTTTACATGAGAATTGGTCAGAACCTAAAAAGGAAAAATACATTCTTTCAGTTGCATAAATATCACATTTAACTTCAGGGTTAGGAATTTTTCGAATATAAAGAATTGAAGCTGCTGGGGTAACATATATTTGTAGTCCCAAGAGGTCTGAATAAGAAAATATCTCTTATAAACTGTAACAAAACTCTCACTTTAAAATATAGTACTCTGAAAGGTAGACAGTTATAGCCACATTCAACAGCTTTACAAGACCTGGAAATGTAGTGGCTTTTTAGAAATGATGTAGAAATTGCTTCACATTCACAAAACAGAGCTTATGTCAAGTTGACAGCGCCTGAATCCTGGTCCCCTTGCACAAGTCTGCTGTCAGAAGGTCACCACTGTCCAGGCAGGGCATGGTGACAGCCCTATAATCCCAGCACTCGGGATGCTGAGGCAGGAGGATCAAGTTGAGTCCAAGGCCAGCCTGTCTCAAAAACAAAAAGTCACTGTCACCAAAAACCCCCATCCTCAGACAGGCAGAAAATGCCAGCTTATTTAAACTAAAAAAACTGCAGGAAGACGAACTTGGACTGTTTTATGGATTGGGGCCTACGATTCGAAGTCCTTGGGACGCCCCAGAGCCTCACGGGCTTGCCGGTGTATTCCCAGGCGCGCTATCTCCTGTTACCTTTCCCGTCAAGGGCACCCCTGGGCCTGGC
>RJWM01043703.1:0-13677 GCA_004363535.1 Dasyprocta punctata | reverse complement strand
AGAATAAAAAATGAGTTAAGTATCTGGAAAGCCATTCCATGTTTATGGTCTGGGAGACAATAAAGATGACAATAATACCAAAAATTATATGCATGAATTGGAGCCCACTCTTCCAGGCCATGCCCCCACTGAACCACCACTTCTGAACACGCTTTACCTCCCCAAATCAGTCTAGCCACAAACTCATCTGTGGACTAATCGACCAATGAGTAATACATCTTCTTAATCTACTCCCTGCCAAAAGCCCACTTATGAGTATACGTGCTTTTAGGAGGATATCTAGGTATATACCGCAACATTCCTTCCCCATTTCCAAAAGACTCCTGTGCATCTCTTCATGCAACATACCTTTGTTCTCTAACAGTTGCCCAGTTCGAACAGTTCCAGCATTCCTGAAGAATCCAAGCCCAAAATCTCCTCTGTATTTAAGGCAAAGTTTTAGCTGCAAGACCCTGTAAAAAATCAAAGGGAAATTTAGAAACTTTCAACAAACTAAAGCACAAAATAAACATTCCCATTTCAAAAGGGAGAAGTAGAAAGATTAAAAACAAATAAAACCAAAGAAAGATCAAAACCCAGCAGGGAAGACATTAAAACCTGTAGATCTGTCTCTAGCACCCTGGACAAATTGTGATGAACCTCTATGGCACTACCAGTGGCTGTAGCTCTTGTGCTTCTCTCTTGGGCTGACATTGCTCACATATTGTGACTCTCTTCACCAGCTCCATTTTCCAGGCTTCTCCAACTTCCCCAGATCTCTACTGTTCTTCCATCTTCACAGTCACAGCTTCACACATTGCTGTGTCAGGGACACACTGCCTGGCCTTCAATACCTTTTCCTGAAATCTGGGTAGAAGCCTCCCAGACACAACAACTCTTGCATTCTGCATTCCTGTAAAAGCAGCACCACATAGATGGCATGAAGGTCTGCCACCAGTCTGAGCAGTAGCCTAACCCTTTTGCATGTTGCTATGGGTTGCAGAGGCCTCTAAGTGACTAAATGTCCGGGCACAGTGAAGAGAACGCTGGAGAATCAATTTTCATTCCCTAAACTCTGCTCTACTGGAGCTCAGTGCTGTCTCACAAAGCAGTGCTCCACTTTTCCCAGCTTGAGTACACTAAGGTGGGGTCTTTCAGATTCCTATCATGCCTGTAAAGCATCTACGCATAGTCCAGATAAAAGTACTTTGCTTCTATTTATTGTTAATCATTTAAGCAATCACGTATACCTCTACTCCATCATTGTAGGATTCTACTTTAGTGGGGCCTCCTTTTCTGATCAAAGTCAAAACTTTTTAAATTATTCAGGTGTGTCTTTTGCTCTTGATTTTCAAGGTAGATCTGGGTTAGTGCCCCCACCAGTACCCATGACATTGTCTGAATATTGAGCTGCCATGAAATTTCTTCTACCAGGTTATTTAGCTCACTGTCCTGAATCTCAGACTCCACATTTGAACAAAAGGCAGATAAACTTTCTACCAGAGTATAACATGCATGGCCTAGAATCCAACTGTCAATAAAATGCTTGTTTTCAACTAAAACCTCCTGAGCGCAGTCGTTTCAGATTGCATTTTCATCAGCGTTCTGACCTTCTGGGATTTGAATGGAAATCCAAGTCTCCCATCAAGCTTGGTTTGGATTATTCTAGAGTTGCTTCTCCAATCAGCATTTCCATACCTTTCCAAATTCCTCCCACCTCCTAGCTTTGAAAGTGCCTGAACCACCACATTATCATGTAGCCATAGCAATGACCCAGCTTCTCTGGTATCAAAAATTTTCTTAGTTACTCTCTCAATGCTGTGATATAATGCCCAGTACTGACAAGCAAAAAAAAAGAAATATTCATTTTAACTCACTGTTTATAGACATTTCACTCCATAGTCTGCTGCCTCCAAGGCAGGGTAGCATGGTCAAGGGACATTCCAGAAAATCATTGCATATGGCATGACAGATAAGAAGCAGAGAGAGATTGGGAGAATATACCATTCCAGGCCACACCCACATTAACTCACCTTCTCTGAGCAGATTAGACCTATCAACATCACATTTAGCTATATTCTAACACTCCATAATCAACCCCTGTAGTCTAGTTACCACCCAAGAGGTTCGATTTTTGAAAGCACAAAAATTTCTGAAGCACATGAACTTTGGGGGCCATCTAGATACAAACCATAGCATCATGTAAAATAAACACCAAAGATTTAAAAGACTTGTCCAGAAAGTGTTTACTGTTATAATGTAATTGCATTATGCAGTGATATACACTAATGAAATTTACCATTGGCACTCTACTAAATTAGGTATGGTACAACAGTTGATTAATTCTACCACTGATAATATTGATTATGAAATATATAGGTAATGATTTAAATTTAACTGTTCATCTGTAGACTATATAAATATATAGAATGAAATACATTGATAATGATTCATAATCTAATATGTATTAAATGATAAAGGTGATGATACCAGAATGGCTGTATTAAAGTTCCTGTTTGATATATGCTATGTGCTAGAGCTTCTTATCTCTGCTAAATTTAAGGATAGTGATCATTGTATCTATTCCAAAGCTCTGGTAGCAAATCTTGAATCATTCTTTGCCTTCATATCCTAATTTTGGATATCTGACAAGAATTTAATTTTGTCATTGTCTTAAAAAAGCAACCATGACTAACTTTCTTTCTGCTGAGCTTAAGACAATAGATTTTGCTATTTTAACTTCTTAGTTTAGACCATTATCATGTTTTTTTAAAATGGTCTTTTAGGTTAAAAAAAAAAAGCCACAGAACCTCCAACTTCAGCAAAATGCTGCTGTCAAAATTTTATTCACACTAAGTGGCCTCAGCATGTCATTGCTTTCCTGTGGGAACTGCAATGTCTCTCTGTCAAATACCAAATTGATTTTAAAATTGCTGGATAGCTTCTGAGGCAGAGCTGTGTATTTATGAGTCAGTGTCAGCACATGAACCTGGGTCCCTTCTGGCTGGTATGAGATGTGTTTATGCCGTGCTCCAAGCATAGAAATGATTAAACACCTTGGGTTCAACATTTTAACCTGAACATATGCAGATAACAT
Source organism: Dasyprocta punctata (assembly GCA_004363535.1). NCBI lineage: Eukaryota > Metazoa > Chordata > Mammalia > Rodentia > Dasyproctidae > Dasyprocta > Dasyprocta punctata. Next base: position 10,601 of record RJWM01043703.1, on the reverse strand, counting down.
CACTAAAACTGGTTTGCACAAAATGAACATTTATACTCTTATGGAAATTCTATTAAAGTTGAAAAATTCCTTTAAAATCATTCTCCTTTTGTGCTTAGCTAGTGACATAGAAACATGCAACATACAATACGCAATAATGGATGAAGGAGAAAACAAGTTCCCAAAGGTAACTAAACTCTTACATCTTGAACTGCTGAAACAACATAAAGAATAAATCAACAAATCTTAAGAATTCTCAGAAGATCAAAACAATTAATCTTTATTTGCATTGTGTCTATGAACAATTGTCCAAAACACACAATATGAAAAGTTATTCATAAGTGTGCTTCCAAAGCACACCAAGGACAATGTAGTCCATATCTGAATTTTAGTTTATATTGCTATTGTCTGTCTGTGGAAGAAGAGACGTACTCATTTGGTTTTTAGGAAAATTTAATTATTAGGAAATTTAAGAAGTAAGGAAGATAGAAAATGATTTTAAAAAGTTAGAAGTATAAAATTGCCATCATTAACACGGTAAGCAACATATAATAATCTGTGTGTGCACGTGTGTGTGTGTGTGTGTGTGTGTTGGAGAGCAGAAAATTCATATAGTCACCTAGAACACAAAAGAGGTGATGCATTTACCCTACACTTTCTGGCACTTGAAGTACTCACATGTGGTTAGCAAAAATAAAATGGCATTTTTTATAAAGTTGTAAGTTTACGAGTATCAAAGAAAATAGAGTAAATAAGAAAAAAGGTAACACTCACTTAGAAAAGAAGATAAAGAGAACTTTTCAAGTTATCAATTTGAGACAACAAAGTAGAAAAGTTGGAAGGATCTGAAAGACATTGCAGATGATGGTTTCTTCATGCATTGCTGAACAATGTGGGTGTAAGAATCAATTTATGGTTGAAGGATCCCAGAAACTTAATCCTACGTGGAGATGATGGAGATAAGATAACTTACAAGTGTTTGTAAGACAAGCTGAGATTACTAGGAATGATGCCTGCAGAAGAATGTGTAGGCGGAGTTCAATTTTAACTTGGTGGTTTCTCCTTCACCACGTTCCCCAAACCTGCAATGATTTCAGTTTTAGATAACTGGAATAGAGAGGCAAGTGGCATGTTACAGAGAGAGGTGGGTGTAAGGGGTATCGGCGTACACTGATGTGTCTCCCTAAAGTATTCCTGTAGGTGGAGCCCTGGCTAGAAACAAGTGAGTCTGTCCAGTCACATATGCATAGATGGGTAGGGCTAACAAGAACTCAATTCACAAATGGCCACACTGTGGATGGAAGAGGCACGTGTACAATCAACTTTAAAAGGAGACATATTGGCGGCCTTCAAAATTACAATTGCTTCAGTATTGATCTCAGATACTACTTCAAAACAAAGCATTTTGTCATAACTTCTGTTATGTAGGGCACTAAGAGTGGCTGTTTTCACAACTTTAATAATTGACAAACAGAATGCTTGGTTCAGAGAAAAATATTTTGGAATCTTGCCTTTTAAAGAGGGCTACAACAGTGGAGAAAAATATGACCTTCAAAGATTATGAAACTGGTAGGCCAGTTAACTGCTCCACTGCCAATAATCCTGGCCATGTGTCTAGCAAAGATAGTCTTTCCCCTTGACTAAAGCGTATAAGTGGTAAGTTTTCAGAGTACAGAGATCAGAGAAATAGGTAGTCAGGATTAAAACTATGCACCTTGGAAAATTGGGTGGATATTGTAGTATTTCAAAGTCTGTCACTTGTGGAATAAGTGTGCAATGATTCAAAGTAAGTTCCTAACAGAATTTTTTATAGATTGTGATAATTTTTAGGGAGTTAACTTCTAGTTATTTTCAACTAGAATCTGTTTAGGCAGTGGATTTGATGTTACTAAATCTCCTGGAATAAAAGTATATACTTATGAATATTATGCACGATCATGAATTATTGTGTTAATCATTAGGTCTAAAGTGGTTTTGTTTTTGTTTTTGTTTTTGTTTTTTTTACCAGACAGTGAACTCAGGATCTCACGCTTGCCACACAGGCACTGTGCCACTGAACTAAATCCCTGGCTAAAGTGTTAAAAGAGATCAACTTGTAGAACACTTAACAAATTAAAACAAAATCCTAAAGAAAGCTGCTTGTTTCAGTGGATAACATGGAATATAGCATCATCTAAATAGTAAAATAAACTACCAAAGTGATCGTTTAAAGTGACATTGACTTATATCACTGTAAACAATCACTTTGGTAGAAAATATTTACTAAAATCTTTAGCTTCTCTCTGCCTTTAGTAAATGGATTACATCCTGCAAACCTATACGTTTGATAAAGTCAGTTTCCATTGGTTTTTCATTTAACAGCAGGAAATCAGGGAAGTATCAAATTGAATCTCAGGAGAGATAAAGGGAAAACAGTAATACTTCACAGTAGGTTTAGGAGTCAGTCCCTCAAAAAAGTGTTAACCAGAAAATATTCTTAGAAAAAACTGTAAAAATATTCATGAGAAGGGAAAAACTCCTACAATTAAAAACTCCTTAAAATGTTTATTGTATTTATCTTTTCTACAGAGAGTTTTAATGTAATCATATTCATTTCTTTTCCCACTGAGGACTCTCAAGATGAATAGTTTTAGTTTACTTACAATGTAATGCTATAGATTCTTACTTCATTTGCCATACATTTTTTTTGACTTTCATGTTTGAAATTAAGCTAAATGGAATTCATCCATGCTTTAGTATTCATAGTATTCATACAGAACATTTATTGGTAGAGATACAATATGATTGAGATTGCAGAAATAAATATAGGACTTATGCTAGAGAAACTCTACTGGATGCAAAGCTATGATCAGTTAATTCCCCCATTTAATGCTTCACCCAAAAACTATGAAACTATTGTTTGATGTATTTGGCATGTAAATCAATATTTTTCTGTGGCATCAGTGCGAATTTGTGAGTACTGAATGCTTCTAACTAAAGAAACTTTGATCAGAAACAGAATATGTATTTCTGCCCATAAAAGATTTTCTGAAGCCGGGCGTGGTGGCGCACGCCTTTAATCCCAGCACTCAGAAGGCTGAGGTAGGTGGAGCGTTGTGAGTTCGAGGCCAGCTTGGGCTACAACGCGAGCGCAAGGCCGGCCTGAGCTACGTAGTGCGACCCTGCCTCAAAAAACCAGGGCTGGGAGTTTGGCTCAGTGCCTTAAGCGCCTGCCCTGGCAGGCGCGAGGTTGTGAGTTCAATCCCTGGTGACGCAAAAAAACAAAAAACAAAAAACAAAAAACAAAAAACAAAAAACAAAAAAAAAAAAGATTTTCTGGTTAAATGACCACACCTGAGGACAAGACTAACAGGAATGAATCAAGCTGTGCTCCCTTTATCACAAGACTGGTGGAAAATTTTTGACAGGTAGTTAAGAATCTCTATAACCTGAGATTTTTTTTTCTTATTTTTTACTATAATAAATACACTTGCTTGGCATTTCAGTCATTACTATGTGTTCCTAAGAAGCAAACTGTGCCATCCCAACAACATGATCTTATCACCTAAAAAGAAGGAAATGTTATCAGTACTGCTTTCCTAACTGGTGAGTTATCAGTAATTTCTGACTCTTAACTTAAATACATATAAAAACAAGAATATCAGCAAATGAAAAGATGTTAGGAAAGACTGGCCCAGAGGAGCTGGTAATTAGCTGCTATGTAAGATAACAACTGATAGATGGTGCAAGACTACACTGTTGGTGAGAAAAGGATACATGAGTCTACGACTGCTGCTTCAAATACAAAGAGGTGTACATTGTTCTTTTTGGTACTTCAAAATCTAGATTTTTGGATGGAAGTTCTTAGCTTAACTTAAATAATTATTATAGTGAAAAGACCATGTTGTTATGGTTTTCTTTGAAAAAAACCACTTCATATTGTGGAGCTTGTGTTGATAATTCATGATTACACAGATCAAGGAATTTATAATCATAAAATTGTCTATAAAATATTCACTGCAACCCTGATTTTGTTAAGCACACATAGTCATTCCATACTTTGATTCCAGATTTCTGCTCAAAAATGCCATTATTAAATATAACACTTGAAGAATAAAAGCAATATCCTCTACAAATGTATATAAGAATTTGACTCATATATTATATATTACTGTACACATAAAATTTTCAAATTCATAGTGAAATATTATCACTACCTAAATCTTTATTTGAAGACTGTCTTAAAGTTGTACTAGTTGGACAGAATTTTGTATCAGTCTTCTATTCAGACTTTAGTGTATGTTGGAAACATTCTGCACAATATTTCTACTTAGATGAACAACTGGATACTTCAACTTTTTCTTTCAAAAAACACATTATTATTCAACATAAAGGTATATATTGTCTGGATTTATCCAGCTTACAGTTACCTAACACCTATGATATTCTTAAATAGTTTAGAAAGTTAATAACTGACTTCTATTAAAATTATAAAAGATATATTTCAACATTAGTCAGAATCCAAGACATTTTTCCCATTAATTGGCTAACATTTAGCAATGATTGCCATGTTGTATGAAAAGAGGATATAACGGCAAACAGACAAATGCAAATCATATTAAAAATAGTGCTGTATTTAGCATTCTGTAGTTTAAATTTAATAACAAAGTAATTGATAAGCCATCTGCTATGGTCTGAATATTTGTGTCCTCCTGCATGCATTTTGACATTTCACTGCCATTGGAACACTATAAAGAGATGCGCCATCTAAGAGATGATTAGACCATGAGAACTGTACCCTTGCAGGTGGGATTGATGAGTTAGAATGGGTGTCTGGCACCCTTCTGCTCTTTGTCTTTCTGCATGCTCCCATGTGATGACACAGAGAAGTTTTTGCCAGATGGTGGAGCTTTGATCTTGGATTTTGCAGCCTTTAGTACTGTGACAAATGAAATGCTTGTTCTTTATATATTGCCCAACGTGTGGCACTTAGTTATAGCAGCACAAATGGGCTAAAACACCATCTTTAGTCTTTACACTTTTCCTGAATTTTGATTTTCTAAGCTGCAAGTAGAGACACCATTAAGAAATTTGAAATGAACCAACATGCTTTACCATATTGCATCTATCATTGCCAGAATGCCTGTTCTCCAGTGCCCCTGGAAATAATAACCTTTTCAAGTATTTCAAATGATCGTCACATTTAAAGGTGAGCATCTGTTAATAACATAAATAAAATGCAAATAAAATGTGTACACAAATGGGAGCAACTTTTAAAATCATTGCTCTTACTTTTCAACAAATTACCCATGGATCAGCTACAGAGTTCAATTCTGTATTGACTTTCATGAGATATAAACAACTCTTTATATATCCACAAAATATTTGGAAACATACATAAAATAGCATCTCCTAATAGCTTTCTCTGTTACGAGATATTTAATTTTAGGCATAATTTGCATATTGATTGGTTGTGGTATTGATGAGCCTGCATGTGTATGTACTATATCAATATTGGTTTTGAATTAACTATATACAGTAATCTATAATGCGCTATATCACCTTTCCTTTCTACCACTAACCCCTATCTATGCAGAAAAAATTAAACATTCTTTTTTCTTTTTTTTTTTCTCTTTTTGAGACAGGGTCTTGCTATGAGCCTCAGGATAGCCTTGAGCTCACTTTGTAGCCCAGGCTGATCTTGAACTTGCAATGATCCTGTTGTTTCAGCCTCACAAGTGCTTGGATTACAGGAGTGTACCATCACACCCTGCTGAAATCAAACATTCTTGTTCTTCAAGTAATTGCAAAGGTAAAATGAAAAAAAAAATAGGCATTACCTCCTTATAAAAATACTCCTGTTGTACATGCTGCCTACATTCCAGTCTATCTGCCTTTTTCCCAGGGCTGGAATTAAAAGATTAATGCTTTGTAATCACATTTTTCTCTTTGCATTTGTCTACGGTTTTGTCTGTTAATGTTTTTGTGGAGTTAAACGTGGCATTAATCACTTCAATTTGAAATTCTTAAAAATTCCTATTTTGGAAAATGTCACATTTCATTAACTTAAAATATTCTTAGCAGTGCTTTGAATAAATGTATGCAACTTGATGAAAATTTCCAGGGTGAACTAGTGGCAGACATATTGAGGATCATGATACTGGCAACTGTCTTGGTTGAATTCCTCGGGATAAAACCTGGAGAGGTTCTGTGTAAGAACTTTATTGAAGGCACTTTTGTGACGATGGTCTGTGAGATGGTAAAGGGAAAAGAACCCAAAGAACAACCCGGAAGTTAACAAAATCAGACGTTGAAGCAAAGACATGAGACGATCTCGTAAAGTCTCACAAAGTTGGCACAGACTGTCAGACTTGTCCCATCAAAAGGCAAAACTATTATGTGCACTATGTGGTGTAGTCTTTTGTTGCAAGCTCTTCCAAGAAAGGAGCATGAGCTTGAATAAAATGAAGATAAATTCTCACAAAATATCTTTTCTAAGAGCCAGGAAATACCAACATAGCTATCATCTAAAGAAACAAATTTATTATTGAAAAAGGAATCTGAACAGGGCACCAAGGTATCCACAACCACTGGCTAAAGTCATCATGAATCAAAAACATTCTTGGGTGTTATCTCCTCCTGTGAAAGCTATTTATAGTCTCCCATGAATGGTGTTTTCAAATTCTTGCTATAAATTGATATAATAAGGAGAAAACTAACGACAAACATTTATGTATATGACATATGGATTTATTTCTACTTGAATTGTATTTCAGCTAATGTGATGTAAAGTAACAAAATTATGCATGACTTGTGGTGACTAATTTTTTGCAGGTATCCAACATATCTATATGTACATCTGTAGGCATATGTATATAGTATAGGAATGTATATATATACTATCAAATTTTTGAATACAGTATGTGTGTATTCAACCAAATACACAAATGTATCTGTGTATTCAACCAAACGCAGATCAAAAATATTTGAAAAGCATTGCTTCTGGACCAAACACATAGAGACTGGTTTCTTAGCAGTACTCCTTAATGCACTGTAACTATTTCAAATACTATTTCATAATGTTCACGTTGGGCTAGCATTGTAAGTAATTTAGTGATGATTTACATCCTACAAGAGGAAGAGCAGGTTACATTCAAACATTATTTCATTCTGTGTAATGAATGTAGGCACCTTCAGATTTTTTTCATCTAGAGGAGAGAGTTCTGAAAAACTCATTGGAATCTGAGGCAACAGCTGTATACGTACACGTGCATATGTAGTTATGCGTACAGAATTTAGATTGGGCAAGTGCATGAAAATCTAAGGCATGCTTAATTCACATAGCAACCCCAAAACAAGATGTATTATTGATAAAATGTCATCCTTACAATATTTAAAATAAGAACCAACATAAATTAATGTACTTTGTTTTCCCATGATCACCACCATTCATGTACAAAAATACTTTCATCTTTCAAAACTGAAACAGTCCTTATTTTACCATGCCTGCAGGTCCTCCACTCTGGAAACTATCATTTTACTTTTACTTTTCTTTGTGAATTTGACTGCTCTAGGTATTCCACATAAGTTGGAATCATATTCCAATTGTGCTTTTGTCATGGTTTTACTTTTCTTAGGATAATTTATTTAAAGTTCATCCTCACCCCATGGGTCAGAATGTTCTTTTCAAGGGTGAATAGTTTTCCATTTCACAAAAGTGTATAGCACACTTCTTTATCCTCCAGTGCATACTTAGTTGCTTCTCTTATTTGAACACTTGCAAATAATGCTAAAATTGCATGATCATACAAATATCTCTTTGAGATCTTACATTCAGTTTGGTGGTTATGTTCCAAGTGAAATTTCTGTTCTATATAATTGCATATTTACTTCTTTTGAGGAATAATCGTACTAATCATTTTACATTATCACTAAAATTTTACAGCAGTTCCAATTTCTTACACTTCTTCCTAACACTTGTTACTTTTCTAAATAGTAGTCATCCTCATAGGTGTGAGGTGGCTTGTCACTGTGGCTTTGATCTGTATTTCTCTAATAATTTGTGATGCTTAATATCTTTTTATGTACTTGTTATTTGTATATTTTCTTTGAAAATTATTAATTCAAGTCTTGTGCTCATTTTGTTATGTTTTAGAATTTCTGCATAAATCTTTAATATTACCTGCTTTTCAAATGCATGACTTATAAACATTATCTCCCATTTCATGGATTGCCTATTTATCTATCAATTACTTCCCTCAATATACAAAAATTATTAATTTTTATGCAGTCTAGTTTATCTACTTATATTCACTATTGACTATGTTTTTTGTGTCATGCCAAAGAAATCATTGACAGATTGAATGCCACCAGGTTTCTTAACTTTTTAGAAAACTGTACCTACACTAGAACTCTGGGAACTATTTATCAGAATATTTCTTCTGCTCTATAATTACTTCCTCTACCTTTCTCTTGTATTTTCCTCAACAATTGGGACTACACATCCCATGCAGAGAGTGCTAAATTCCTTCACTTTTTCATAACGAAGTACAGTTACAACTATTTGTAAGTAATGATTCACACACCTGTCATATTACTGCAGCATAGAGAAATTCTATCAAATGTAGTCAACCTCTCAAATTTGCTCTTCTGTCATCATTGTGCATTTAATTTTAACATTTGAATGATATTAACTGTGCTATACTGTAGTAATCATAAAAAGAGATGAAAGCTTTACTAACAAGTAATATATTATGTAGAGGTTTTCAGGGAAAAAATGATTCTGTGAAAATTTTCATGTATCACCTAGAACACCATGATTTACTGATCTCTGATTGCTCTTCCAACCTTGCAGTAACTGCCTTGTATCTAAAGGTTAAGTGCTACAACAAGGCACATGCTGTTTTAGAATTATACCATCTTGATTGAAAATAGGGAGCCTGGTTTCACAAGAGTATCTCCTACTCTCAGCAGTGGCTTACAGAAAAGAGTAACTACTGTGAGAAACGCCAGCGAACGTTTTAGCAGCACACTTCTTGTCTGCTCAGTGAATGCAGTGCTGCCTGACTTTCCTAAGGAAAAGTTACTTTGCAGGATCTGCTGCACAGTAGGTGCATTCGTGCATGTCCATATCCTGAGTTTTTTCACCCCTTTATCCACTCCATAAGGAAAATTCTCATATCTCCATTTGTTTAAAATAGGATGAACATGGTAGTGTATGAGAATGAACCCAGCACTCTATTAGACCAAGGAAGAATAGGATCACAAGTTTAAGCTAGTTTGTGTAACTTAGTAACTGAGATTCTGAATATATATATAGATATATGTTCATATATCTATATCTATATCTATCTATCCATATATATATATATATATATATATATATATGCAAAGGATATGGTTTGATGTGAAGGCTCTAGATTCAATCCTTAATACAGAAAAAAAGAGATAGCAATGAAAGAAAGAATAAAGGAAGAAAGAAAGAAAGAGAAAGAAAGAAAATAAGTCATCACATTTTCCAGATTCCAGGATCATCTTCATAATTTATTACACATTGTAGTGCCACAGAAAGTAACAATCTAACATTAAGAAAAGCTCCTCTACTTTTCCCTTATGCATATTCCATTTTTATCTCCAGCTGTTCAAAAAAGTATCATGGTCCACTTGCAAGCCTGTTCTCCATACTCCTAATTGTTCATATTAGTGAACTACCACAATTGCTCTGGTTTTTGGTTCATTTTGTACACAAAGTCTGCTGTCATGCCAGTTAAGATTTGAAAGAATCATTCACTTTGTTTCCTGAATAGGAATCTACACCATCACAAATCTTCTCGCAGATGACAGTGTTAACATCTTGGTTTCAAATAATACATTGTGACTTATGTTTTATACTGTCTTCGCCACTGTTCTACCACTTACAAAGCATATGAACCTTGATTACACTTTTTTTTTGCATGACCTCAGCTTCTAGATATAAATGTGAGAAGCACAGTTGAAAATATTTTAAGAGAATAAGTAAATCAATGAATATTTGTGGCTGATGTATGTATGCATGTATGTATGTGTGTATGTGTGTAAGAGAGAAAGAAAGGGAAGATGAAAGTTCATTGTGGAATATTAGGCTGAAATCAGAGTGTTTGGACTTCAAATATATGACTGATCAATGTCAAACATGACACCCATATGTAAGAATAATTGCTTAAAAACAACCCCAGAAGTTTACATATAGGAAATAAGTTTTATGAGTTGAAAGAAATCAAGAAGCCATAAGAATTATTTTTAAATAAGTGAAAGAAACCTCTTGTAAAAGGAATTGCTGCACAAAATAAAATCCCAGATAAGAACATAAAATGATGTGTAGAAATTATAGTGAGGAAGATTCTATATTAAAATGATAATATTCCAGAAACTATTATCACAAATAATTGATTGAAATTTTTGGCATTGTTTTGTTCTCATTAATGTAGAGGTGTTTAAGATGAGATGCACTTGACATTCGTGGTATTAGTTGAGCAAATGTAAGCATTTCCTTAAGGTCTGGGCAGTATGCTAATCAATTTCCTTTTCATTATAATTTTCAGTAAAAGTCATAACTAATTTATGATTGTTCATACTGAATTATGCAGTTGCAGAAAATATATAAT